>CAEFZY010038989.1:0-21544 GCA_903066815.1 Brachyrhaphis roseni
ATCCATGAACGAGATGTAGCAAATATGAACGGGAAGCCACCCAGTGGCTGAAATAAATTACTACATTTAAAACACCTTAATAAAGTGTTTTAAAGTGTCTTTCTAAGACACTTTAAAACATACACAAGGCGCACCGGATTATAAGGCGCACTGTCGGCTTTTGAGAAAAATTGAAGGCTTTTAGGTGCGCCTTATAGTGCGGAAAATACGGTAGATTCCAGACAGCTGCAGCAATTATGTTTGCTTGCCTCCCAGCTACTCAGTTCAAAGGTGTAAGTTAAAACAGAGACCTACAGTACCACTCTTGTTGTAAAGTCTCTAATTTCATGAAAACATAGGCACATATTGTCCTTCAGCCCTGCCAAGCCTTATTACATCTGTATCTGCTGGATGTCCCTGGAAAGTACGGCAGATCATTCGTATCCCGCACAGCTGATGTGGTCCTGCTGGTTTGTGTGTGTTTTAATGTTCATTATAATTACAGAGAAAGGTTATCATGAGAGTGTGTCGCAGTGCATGTCAAACTGTGTGTATGTGTGTGAGGGGTATTTGATGTGACATCAAACAGCTTCAATTATTTCAGCACCTCAGGTATCGTCCTCGTTATCCACTTACAACAAGCGCTGTATGTGACAGGGCGTGTGTATGCGTGTGTGTTCAGGGGGTTGAGTTAACAATGTCACTTCTACTACAGAGATAATAGATAACCATCCCTGAAAGTTATTTTTTTTATGTGCGCTTATTCATGCAAAAATTGACCAAAAGCTCTTAAGACTTTTTTCTTTTGAAAAACTTTATTAAAGTCATTAGTGGCATAAAACTTTGTATTAATTAACTTTTAATCAGTCACAAAGTTTTGACTTTGGAAATATATCTTTTTAAAACTTTTTTAAAATATAAATTTATACAGCTCACATATAAAGAACCCTTGTAGCAATTCATTATATTCAATGTATATGATTTTATTTATTTATTTTATATGAAACATTAAAGACAAGTTGAAGGAGCACTGCCCATTAATTGACAGGCTAGTTTCAGTAAGCAGAACTTTTATGAGGCAAGTTGTAACCTTGTACTTTCTGCAATTAACAATTCACAGTTATGTGTCTTCTTTGTGAAACACATGACATATAAGTACATGCACTAGTACTATACAGACATGATAAGTAACATTCAGAAAATCTAGGATTCTTTCTTGAGCTTACAGATTCCTGTAAGATCAAGATGTGGGTCGATGTGGACACCAGGAAGAGTTGTTACGGTTATTTGACTATGGAGGTGGTCGATCTTGTCATGTTAGCTTTTCTGTTTTTCCCATTGCTTTTTGTTTATTTATGACAGAATGTATATAGCATTTTTTAGTGTTTAAATATTGAGTAATTGTTTTATAACTTAACTCTGCTTGAATTTTTATTTACTTGTTGACTTCTGATGATAGTTGTTTGCATTGAATTTAATTTTGGAGTATTAAAATGAAGAGTCTTGACTTACATATGCACACCACACTTATTTAGATTCCCATATGCATAAACTTTAAAATATCATATATTTTTTTTTCTTCCCTTAACAATTATGTGCTTCTTTACCTTAATATATCATATAAAATCCTAATGAAATACGTAAAAGTTTGCTAAAGTAATTTGAAAAGTTCCAGGAATATAAATACTTTTGCACTGCACTTTATCCCATTTCACAGAGGCCATTCCACAGAGAGTTATGGAATATTTTAACTGGTAGTCAGTGTTAAGTTTAATTTTGTGCAGAAGTTAATTGAACTGGGAATCAGTTCAGTGGTATATCCACCTGTGCTGCTGGTTTGCATGTTTGCTGTAGCAGGATTTATGTTTGTGAAAGAAGATGTTGCCAAGTGAAACAGTTTCCAGACAACAATGGAAGCCCACAGCACAGAGGAATTATATCAGGCCTTTCCACTAAACAAGAAAATAATGGCTTCCTCCACTGAGACCCCAGACCTGGAATGCTTCATGCTCCCCGGCGTGCAAGGTAAATATGGCAGCCCATTGTGGATCAGAGCTGGTTGAGATCTCCCATCTGTTAATGGAAATGACTTCAGCTTACATTTACTTGTGCAGAAAATAAGACAGCATAAAATTGAGACAGTAATCCTTAAATACAGGAACCACTTTTTATTAATATTCAACCATTGACTGTTTACTTATTTTCTTATGTTTTTGGCTGCCATATAATTCTAAAATTGATTTAAACAATGGGACTGCAGCACAGACACTCAGCTTTCAAAGGACATATAAGGAATTTTTTTTTTTGATCACTTACATATATGTAGGCAGAATTAATTACAAGCTAGGATTTTAATGGTATGTAATGCACTGTAGTTCAGTCCCAGTCTACTACTGTATAGAAATGGGGTTACTTGACGCCAAGACAATATTTACCAGACGTGTTTTTTATTAATGAAGCTACAGAAACAAGAAGAACTGCAGGCTTGAGTGTAAACTGATTTGAGAGGGCTATACATCCACAACCATAATTTATTGATATCATTTTTAATTGAAAGCAATTAGGATATCCTGAAGTGACCGGGTAAATCACCTTACCCTAAACTGATCAAACAGGCTTGGCTGAGCATCACAAAGGACAAAACCGACTCTTTGATGTCAATGCAATCCAGACTTCAAAGGATTTTTAATAAAGAATTAAAAATGTACATTTTATCTATGGTTATGTTAATTACATCCATTGTATTTAAGCCCATAAAATAGAATTCTTAGCTAAAATATTTATTTATTTGAAATTACCCTTGGAGAAGGTGAAAGTACAAGGGAGTTTTAAGCATAAATTGCTTGTAATGTTCGCTGCTCTCTGCAATCTCAAGGAGCATTAAAGCACATTTCAGCTCGATTATCAGCACCACACTCACTGCCTCACCTTAGATTCATTCTCAGGGTGCATCCCATCATTTCCAGCAGCAGCAGGGGATTGTTTTCAAAGAAAACTTCCTAAAGAAAGCCCTATGTACACTACCTCCTCAGAACCAAACAGCAGGCAGGCGAAGTTAGAGAGGAACAGGTGTGTTTTTCAGCTGACAAGCCAGGTGTTTTCTGTGGGGAACAAAATAAAGCTTAGAAGTAAATAAATATCATAGACTCAATGTTTCTTAGATGGACAATATACGACTCTGGAGGAATGGTGATCTGTTATGACTGCCAGAAAAGGGGTTGCCCTCCAAAAATATGGGCTTGATTTTTTCAGGCAAAGGAAAATGTGAAATAAATATCATGAAAAGTGAGGTTTACAGTCTAATTTGTGATTATAGACAAACCACCACATGGTCCGTATAACTTGAAAAGGGGTTGGGAATTAGATACCGCCACAGATGGAGGAGCTTTAGAATCTCTCAGTCTGAATGAAGATCAGGAGGCAGAATGGGGAATGATCTAGAGAGGGAAATCTACAACCCCTTACCTGTCATAATAAACAGTGAACAAAGAACGAACGACTGTGACTGCAATGTTAATGAGTTTAAAGGCCAAATGGGCCCTTGAAGAGCTTAATGCTTCTTCGTCACTTTAAAAGGCAGTGGGTATAGCTGGCTTTCACCATCTGGTGGAGAGGCCTAATTCCTGGATGCCTTTCAAAGGAAATGTTTTAGATGTAGGGGTGCCTCCACCAGGAAGAGAAATCAGTCCTGGGTTTGTTAGGGAGAGCACATTTCATTGGTGGCTTGGATCTTCCTTGGCTTCTGTTCAGATGAGCTGGAGGAAGCCAGCTCATCTGCCCGCCTTGGAGGATGAAGCTGAGGACGAGCCTGGGACCCACCATGCTCCATAAAATATTATGAATAATGGTGAGTTTTATGGGGACAATGCTGTGCAAGTATACATAATGTTTTTTTGCTTAAGAATTGCTTAAGAGTGAGGCCTTACATAAGAAACACCAAACCTAGGTGCATAAATAAATAAGGCAATAATAAACTAAAACCAAAGCAGTTATTGCAAATTGCAACACTACAATTTGAGCTGATAAAATAAAGACTTGTTTTGGGATTTGACCAGTGAGGAGGAGCAATTCATCAAAAAACAAACCAGCACTCATTCTATGGGTTTAAAGCACTGTATGGTGACCCCAGCCTGCCTATAATTTGCTATAATTTTAAATGACCTCTTGAAAATCACAGAACAATTGCGTCACCAAAACAACCTTCTTTAATAATTGTATAGCAACAATGCAGTGATTAAATGAGTAGTGTATTGAAATGTTGAAGACTTTGTCTTCTGAATAACAAGGAATTGTTTTCAAAGAAAGGCCCAAATTAAACTCTGTAAGGCCGTATACAAGTAGTTTTGCCACAACATAATGTTTGTCCTGAAAAAATCACTTTGGGATAACGCTACACATGTCATGGTTGGAAGGAGCTGAAGTAATACGGGAAAATACTAGTACAGGAGCAAAGCGGGAAAGGATGGGGAAAAACGGAAATTTACGCTGTGATTTTACTGTGGTTTTATGGGTAATTTACCCCAGGAACTGACGAAGTCAGATATCTCCTATTAATATTATTAGCAGGTGCAAAGAAAGCTATAACTCGCTGGTGGCTTGATGTGGAACCACCATCATGTTTGGACTGGAGGGACATAATTGAGGAAATTCACGCAATGGAGAGAGGGACTTTTTCATTAAGACTTTCCACTTATAAACACAATAATACTGCACTCTAAACTTTGACAAGTTGACTTTTCTTGAAAAAATCTTGGAAACCAATTGCCTTGAAAAATGTAAGTAAGTTTAACTACTATTCCTACGTTTTGTTTACTTAACATATACTTGTTCAGTGTACTTAAGACCTTGTTGTATGAACTTAATTGTGTCAAGTTAATTTAACTAAGTTTAGTGAAGTTTTTTCAACTTAGAAATAGCGAGTAAATTATCCTCTTCTTAACTCAACTACATCAAGTTAGTCCAACTTACATGAACAGTACAGTTTACTTAGCAGAATCTAGGAAACCGATTGTCTTAAATAAGTTAAGTAACCACAACAAAAGATTTTACGTTCACAAAATTCAACATTTTATTTTAACAAAATGATATACTTAGCATAACATAACAGTCAATAACCCAACAGGAACCTGGATGAAGTCTGCCATGGCATCTGAATCCTGTGGATAATAAGAAAAGTACAAATTTTTAAAAAATGAGGTGACAGTTTAGATTTTTTTTTTCACAACCTCTGACAAACGGAATAGCAAAACATACAAGAGACATTGTAGAACTCTTTCATCGTCCTCAAGGAAAACTGAGAGACATCGCAAGATAGCTGTTCTCATGGCAACATCTTTGGTCTACAAATAGGAAAAAACAATAAAAGTAAGCACAAGCATATTCTTAAGAAACTAAATCACATTTTTTCACAATAAGTGGCCTAAAATAATTGTCCACCCTTATTTGTTGTCTGACTAAGACTGATTAGAATTTGGATGATTGTCCAGTTAAAGGAGCAACAGCAATTTTCCAAACTGTTATCAGCTGATTGTTATATTAATGTCACAGACTGTTGTTCAAACATTCATTATTTCAACGACTAACTGTGTGGAAATACTAATAGTCTGGGTGATTCCAGACTCAATCACCCAAATATCACCAATACAAATTCCCCCCAAACAATATGACTCACTTAATATAAATATATAAGCAACTTTCAAATAAAATACCCATTTTGTTTATTATTATAAAAAAAACTAATGATATAAATTCTGACATGTAGAAAATGCTGAGCAAGCTCAGATTTGTTGAAACATCTGCTCATATGTTGCAGAAATCTAAGAATCTAATGTTTCCAATTACTGAAGTCTATCTCTTTATGCAAAATCAATCTACTCTTTAGGCAAAATATTATGAACTATTACCAATAGTTCATAATAGTACTACTTTTAGTAAAACTATTCTACTATTGGTAAAAATTAAAACTACAGTGCCCCCCAAAAAAGTTACTCATGTAAATGTAACCACTAGCTCGAAGTAAAATAACAATATGAGTAGCCTGTTCTTAACTGCCGTAATAAATTGTCGATCGTTGCTAACATTGTTTACTCTACTTCCTATCTGATGATTTTTGTCCACAGAGAGATCCTTTCTCTTTCCCATATTGCTTGAAACCTGTGGCCTGCTTAATAATGTGGAACATCCTTCTTAAGTAGATTTCCTTTAATTGAGTTCACCAGACAAACTAATCAACCAGCTCTCTGAAATTAATTATAGTGATTCAAAGAGCCCTGACACACAATACCATCCATAAATTTAATAGCACAACAAAAAATGTAATCTTTATGACACTTAAATCCAATTTGCATAATAATTTGGAACACAGTGTATTTATTACTCTGTCATTTATACTCATTCATTCAGGTTTTTCTTTATATTCAATTAGAGAACAGTCCATACAAACATTTGTCTGATGTGTACAGTTTAAGGTGAAAAAATAATACACGTCTCTAGGTACATGATACATAATTTATGACATGACTATTCATAAATATGCAGATTTGAACTCTGCTTGTCTCAGAACAAATGTGTTCTCTCCGTTAGATGTTCTGAAACAATCATACACAGACATACTTGTACTGCACGGATTCCTGAATATCAGAGAATTCCCTGCTGTGAACCAAAGAGCATTGATCTAATTCACACAGCTACACAGAGGCCATGTGGGAATACACTCGTATCTGCATACGCATACCTGTTTCCCAGAGTGTATTTGAAACACCAGCTACAATCCGATGCTTTTTTTGGGATTTTAGTGATTCAAAATCCCTAATTTTGAATCACCCAAAACCCAGCTATTCTCATGCAGCACAATCATGATTGTGGGCAGTAATGACCCGAGAGGAAAGAGGGAAGTATCAGGGCAGGGGAAAAGAAGAGTTTCACTGCTCTGTACCTGTCACAGTGCAGTGCAGGGATTTGAGAATATTTTGGTCTAAAAATGCGACTTATTGTTCTGCCACTATGGGACTAAAGACAATGGAAACAGCAGGGAATTTACTGCAGCAATCTGGCCTGACTTAAATAAAATATACTATCAATAAGACTATGCAATGAACCAATTTACAGAAGCTTAATGCAAGAAACTCATAACTTTGCAGCCAGGCCTCTAAACTCTAACTTTCTTTCTCGGCTTTTGGGGGTGCAAAGTTAGCAAGAAGGTTTCCATTTCAGCTGCATTTTTTCAAAAAACATTTGTGTGCATGGTTGTCCATGTCTGTGCATCCCTGCGCTCACCTGGCAACATCTTGGATAGTCAGAAGAGACTGGAGCCCATCCAGGGGCCCTGCAACTCCCTGATGGGCTCCAGTGACCCTGAACAAGATGAAGCAGGTTTGAAAAATGAATGACTCATTGGCCCTTGATTACACACTGACTCCTTGTCCCCAAACTGCCATCTGGATGTGAGGAGAACTGGATTAAAAAGTGGCGCCTCATTCATTCAAATGAGAAAATCACAAGAATTTTCCAAGCTTTACACCATGTGCTTCTGCATAACAGTGTTGCAATTAGTTCTCCATATGCTTCGGTGCCCTTGGAGGAAACCAATGCAAGTTGTTCCTGTAACAAGCCTGTTCCTTGAACACCAGAACACTTGAATTCAAATCTTGTCTGGATAAATGAGCATGTCATTGGCTAGACTTATTAAATTCATGTCAGCTTCTTTTTTTCCCAAATATGATATGAGAAAATATTTTTTGCATTTAACACTTTTGTTTTTAAACCAGAAGATAAAATGTTGCATTTTAATATCCTCTTAATGTTTAACCGGGATAAAGTTGGTGGGGTGAATGGAGAAGGGAACTGCAGACATCCGTTTCCCCAGTGATATTCTGTTGCTCATTCCGTAATACAATGTGTGTTCTGGACTGCCTTGAGGTTCTTCTTCTCCAAAGTCAGGCAGCCACATCATATGCTCAAAACCAACTAAAAGATTTTCAATACAGAGTTTACTCAATGTTCAATCAACATTTGTTGCTCAGCTTAAATCCTCCCCAATAACAATAAATGCATATTTTGTTTTTCTCTACTTTTTTATTTTGTGGAGTGATGATGCTTAGAATATTTTTTTTTGTTAATTGGCAATACGACGTACACTGCAGGATCCACGTTGCCTTGATTATCCTGGAACCTTGCATTTCTACAGCATATGCTCTGCCTCAATTTTTTATAAGTGATCTACCCATGTGGATTAAAAAACAGTTCCAAATTATTTTTACTGCATTAAATTCAGCTAAGTGCCATGGAAAGTCATTGCACAAAAGTTTCACTTGGTTTGTCAATGTTTGGCAATGTAAAAAGTGCCATAATAACCCTTCTACAAGTGCAGCTTGTCCACCTCAGGGCTGTCAGTATCTTTATAAGAAATATATAAAAAATGATCTTGCATGCCTTCATTTCTTTGAGGGCTTTGAGGCAGACATGTTTGCCCTAATCATTCTATTCATTTCACATGCCATCCGTCACTCGACAACAAGATCCCAAGATCCACCAAGCTTGAGGCAAAGGTGGGACCCTGCTGTGGAGACAGCAGTCCACCTTTTCTATGTTGAGAAGCTTGAACTCAGACTCAACAGAGCTAATTCTAAGTGTGAACCACTCCAGTCTGTGCTTTTATTACACACAAAGTGCATTTCTCATTCCTATTTTTCCATCCACTATTCCAACTAATTCCTGATTACCATGATGAAAACAAGGATTTCTTGAATTGCAGGAGAAAGTAAATGAAGCATAGTTTAAACAGTGTTTTAAGATGCCATCCATAAGTAACTGTGCCACCAGAACTATTACAACAACTTACATTGAGAGCTGCCAATGCTCCCTGAGCAGGATGGTGGGTCCTGCTTCAAATTCTGGCCAACTAAGTCATGCAAATGCATGAAAAACAATGGATCCAGAACCAAGATATGCTTACCCCGTGATAGTAATCCACAACCTCTCAATGGATGTTTGGTGCATGCTCTAAACAACTGTGCCACTATTCTGCATTATCACATATAATGAGGAGCCAACTGAGCCCTTAAAGACCCCAGGAGTCTGCAAAGTCCTTCTACATATTCAGGTCAGGAGTCAGGTGATGAGGTAGCATTCATGATAAAAAGTGTTTGGTATTAAGTGCATGTATTATATAGAAGGTGATATGTTGGTAACGCTCCCCATATAGAAACAATAAAGTGATTTTTGTCCCTAACTGGCATGAAAGTTCATCCAAAAGTGCTGCGTGTGAAGGGAATCTCACAGTCACCTCTAGCTGGCTCCCTTATCTTTAGATTTGAAGAAATTACATGATGTAGGTGGTGCAAGTTGATAGAGAATTTTGTATGAAGTGCAAGCATGTTTTAAAAATTTGAAAGTTTGACATTGATTATATGAAAGTGATTTCTGAGCTTGAGAGAGTGTTCAAGGCTACCTGATGTATCTTGAAGATTCTTTTGGAAAATAAATGAAACATGATTGGTTTCACCCTCAAGTTGTACACACATTGCAATGAAATTAAGCATCTGATTTTATTGACAATAAATTCCCAACACTAATTAAAACAAAACTCAAAAATAAAAATTGATTTGAATGGCCTGACCTTTTCTGTTGTCTGTTTTTCTAAGCACGTCAAACACTGCTGGTCATCATGCATCAGTTTCACATCCACAGATTCATCTCTGTGCTGTTTTTTTTTTTTTTTGCCTCAGTGCCTCAGGGTCTAAATAAACCTCCAAGCACGCGCTGACAGTGAACGTGCGGTGAAATATGCGATGGAGTTATTTATGCACGATGCATGGAGAGATGGAATATGTTAATGCCAAATAACCGGTTTGTGGCTGCTATTCTTTCTTTCTTTTTTTGTATGCGTGTTTGCATCCTGATCTCATGTAGGAATGTGCTTCTTCTTTCAGGATTAAAGTTCACAGTTTGGTACAGATTCTCCAGAAAACACTGGTACATTTAAATTTTTTGCATGTTTAAAAGTGTGATTGTGTGTTGATGCTTACGCACACTGAAACTCATTATTAAAAGATCAGAGTTGAGTGATTCAAACATCAACAAAGTGCATGTCAGATGAGAAAGACGAGAGTTCTTGGTCTGCTTGGATAAAAATCCAGCGACTTGGTGAATGTTGTGTTTGATGTAGAAATGAATCATTCAGATTCTCTGGGCTTTGACTCGTCTTTCCACAAGTTTCTACCTTCCTTCTTTTAGAATTGGACCCTTGCCAGTGATCCAGATCCATCTCCTTGTTTAGTCCTTCACTTTTATCCCAGATGCAGTGGTGTTATTTATAGGGCTCCAAACTTCTGTTCTATTTGTGGTTCAGTTGAGGAAAAAAGATTATGTCACTTTTATGATGGTTTCAGTCTTTTATCCAAAACCACACCTTGGAAGAAAATATTCAGAGCATTAACAAGAAGGCCTTTGACTTGAAGCATCAGATGATATGAGGCAAGATGATATTTTATGATTTTGGGCAAAAGACAAAAATAGAAAAGTCATATCCAAGACAAGATTATGGCAGTACTTTGTTCATTAAGGTAAAAAGAAAAAACACATCCAGTGAATTTCTCATCCATATGTAAGCACCTTTTAAAAATGTTTTTTTAAAGATTCTTTTTTTTAAAGAAAATGGAGAATTTCCACCTTCAGGTTGGGAACTAGCAACTGCCTCGACTGAAGGGGTTTAAATATCTCTGGGTCTTTAGAGCATGAGAAGATAGGAGCACTGGGGCTGTCTGCTGTCCAGATCTGTGATGAAGAAGGCGGTGAACTAATTTATAAGCAAATATTGTATCAGGTCATCACCAAACTTCACTTAAAGTCATAAGCTGTTGGTAATGCCAAGAAAAATTAGGTCACAAATGCAAAAGACTGAATTTCCCCTGCAGAGTGACCAGGCTGGAGAAACTGTGCAAGATGTTTGGACAGATGGATGGATCTTTCCCACAGCTTCTGAATGAGCTTATGTCGAAATCGTTTTTTCTTTATATCGTTTTTTCTTTATCTTTTAATCTTTATTTTGCCACATTCTGAGAGGAAATGTTTAACAGTACCAATAGGAAAATATGCTAATATTGTTAATGGAAAAGCTCTACTTCTGCAATTTTCCACTGTCTTGATAACAGAAGCAGCGTAGCAACATAATTTCAGTCTTTGTGTCACCTCTGCAGCAATTCAACAAAACCAACTTCAGTGTTTTTACTGTCTTAAAAATAACCTGTGCCTTCTGCACTCACTCCATCAAGGTTAAGGAGTGGTATTTAAAAGGTTTTCTAACAGGATTGCCTGATTCTTGTTACTGAAAACCTGCTGTGGAGTATGGAGCAACGCCACTTTCTCATATATTGATTATTTTGCAATTCAATAAAAACAAAAACAAAAATCTTGGCAAACATAGTACACACGCTATGCATCTTACATGGATTTGTCCAGATATTATATAGTCCTCATTAGCATTTTGAGTTACATTCCTGTATTTATAGGGAGTATAAAATGATATGACAGAAGGGAAGGAGAGACTTCAAAATGAAATTTCACCTTGTAGCAAACATAACACCCCACGGCACAAATGAATGTTTTCAACCATGAGCCACAGTTTGTACCGCAAACAAAATTCGTAGCCAACTGTGGAAGCTCCTTTGTGTACAAGAAGATGAATAATTTATACTTTGTGTCCACAAGATAATTATATGTGGGAATAAGTTTCAGTCTTGTGTGATGGGACAAAAAAACACGTGTCATTTGGGAGTGCGAGGCTCCGTCTTAAACACAACAGCAATGCTTCTTCATCAGAATCAGGTGTATGAGGCCAAAAAATGTGTTTTCCATCAATCATCCAAAAGCTGTCATTTCATCTCAAGTCCAAAAGAAACTCAGTACAATTAATCCCTTCACTAAATTGGATCCCTGCTGCCATGCTGTTCACCCCTGGGTAGAAGTGCACACACCTCCAAATTACACACACAGTGCTGATGGTTGCTAGGAGACTGAAAGACGAAGTGAGTTTCTGTCCAAGATCTAGTACTTTATTTCATAATAAGGTGTTTTGGAAGGGAACACTGGGAGGACAAAAGGTGATTTATAATCAGTTTATAATGTAACTTAGTAAGTTGTGTAAACTTACAAGCTGCAGTGCATCTTAAGAAAATCATCTTGGGGCTCACAATGAGGAGCCCCAAGATGAGATTTTTGATATTGGATCAAAAATCATAAGGTATTTAAGCAAGTGATTACTTGCTTAAATATGCATACAGAATGATCCTGAAGATTAACATTTTTGCACAGGATGTCACACTAAGTGGTGCACAGCCTTCTGTACAAAGACAACCTTCACACATACCCTTTGATGCAGCTTGATATGATAAGATAAAAAAAGAATACTGGTGTAATTCTTAGCCACAGCAAGACGGAAACTGTTGTTTGAAGCTCATAAAACTTTACTTCTATTGGTAAGCTCTACTGTGTGCAACAAACACAGTAGATGTACTGAAAATGTCCTTTAAGAGCAGATGATAATATATCACAGTTTCAAGAAATTACCAACAAACATCACCAGATTTATCAGTTGACCAACCTCATTGTACTATCCGATTTGAGGAGAAGTTGTTGCTTCTGACAGCTCAAGTTAAAATTCATCAAACTATATGGATCTTTATAGATTACTTACCCAGTGCGGCTCACTTTGCAAATCAACGTGAAGTCACACGAGAGCATGCCAGCAGCATAGAGGTGCTAAATTAAGTCAACATATTACAGTGACCATGTAACTTTTCTGAGTCTACAGGCTGATGAGGCGTGTTTCCCGTGACAAGGATAGAATGAGTTTGAAAATAAAGTAAGGTGCACAATGGAGCTGCCAAGCAGATGGCTCCGAGCCTGATGGGAAAACAAGACAAAGACAAAAGAAGTGGTTACACAAACTGCCGGCTCAGATGATGGAAAATGGACACAGAAACTTAAAACATGTAACTCCATGCACATCTAACAGACTTATATAACTATTTTAATGATACACTTTAGAATTTAGATCAAATGGTGAATTAGACAACTAATTAAAGCACATAATAATCTAACAACTCTTTTATTTTCAGTGTCTTATAATAGATCAAAAAATAAAAGCATAATGATAATATCTCTTGGGCTGTAGCTCCTGGTGAGGTGTCTCAAGATAATCCTGTCCGAGGAAACGGGTCAGACTAAGAGTGATTTAAAGCTCTTCCAGCAAGACTACAGAAAAAAGGACAACTAATTCAGAACAGGAAAATCATACCAATCAGGCCTAATGAGGACTAACTGACCAAGGTCTTGACTCCTACAAAAACCATGGGATCCCACCTCCAGAGGTACTAGGTACAATGTAACCTGATTGGCAATGAAGACGAGAGTCTGAACATAATGATTTCTGGCAATGTGTACCAGATGTTTCTTGCTAACAGGAGACTTCAGGGAAGATCCACAAACTCAATAGATGGACCATCTAGTACACTGCCATTAGAAAATGAAAACTTACATTTCAAGAACAGCTGCTAATTTTTCCAGGAGTGAATGGACCAGCAAATTAGACCCAATGTCAAAACATGCAAAGCTTAGGGAATTTTTAAAAATTTCAAAAGCTCTCAGTTGCTGCAGGCCTCAGTCAACAAGTTAAATGTTAAAGTGGATGATAAGTTAATTAGAAAAGAACTGCAGAGTTTTCAGTGGCTGAAGGATGGAGCCTCCTGTCTGTCTAAACTGCATATAGCACATAGGTTTACAAAGTAGGACCTTATGATTTTCAGAACAACAATCTTTGGAGATATGAGATAAAAGCAATATAATGGACAGTATCATGTTTGGAGAAAGCCACCTATGCTTGTTTTGCAGCTGCAGACCTGGTTCCCTTGATGTCATTAAGTCAACCATTAACTTCTCTGCATATCAACGTATTCTTGAGTTAAATGTGAGCCCAAGCCTGAGAAAGTCACACAGAAAGGAAAATTTTGAGAATTGCTTCTATGAGATGTTGGGTTACAGTTGCACTTTGTTTTCACACATCCTCTGCACAAACTCTTTCAGTTGTGTCAAAACATAATCAGCTATTTCTGAAACCAAGTAGCAATACTTACTTACTTACTAATTATTTTCTTGACTAACTGAAGAATTTTCACTAAAAGTAGACAGACTGTAGAGCCCCATGAACCCCTCTTTTTAAACTTTGGTTATTGATTCATCAGTGGATTCTTTCAAATAACATATGTACCAAAATTCCTTAAATGTTTCGAAGCCTTCTGCCAGAAACGCAAAAGACTGAAGTTAGTTTGTGACAGATGTGACAAGAAACCATCCAGCATCAGTGCATGATATTTTGGCACACAAAGATAAACATTTGGACTTCTACAAATCCCAAACTCCCAATGTTTACAGCAGTAATAGAGTTTGTTGTCACTGGCTCTACTTCAGGGAGTCAAAGCGTATTATTGCATTTTCTTTACACTTCTCTTATTTAAATCCACAATCCCAGCTTGGGACCCTAACTATTCAGCACATAAAAATTTCTCTTTACAAATGCTCTTTTTTTGTACAACAGGACGGAGATTTTATTCTGTTATTATGAGCAAACAGCATCACCTTCAGAAACTAAACAGCATCAAATATAAACAAAATCAAAGATGTCAAAGTGTTGCCCACATGTTTAGCACAATAACTGAATAGAAAAAGGGATGTGAAGATAGGATAATTGAACTAAACAGAGACAGCTTTGGGGTTTTGTCAAACACAATTACAGTGAAGAGTTGCTTTAAATAAAGAAAAACAACATCAAGTACCTGACTGTTAAGAGACAAATATCTCATCCCAGTGTGCATGAAGCAACTGGCTGTGACTTAACAGCATTTGTAATATATGATATTGTTAATCTGAAAAGGCACTCAAAGACTCTGCTGCTTAAGTCTGGATTTTGATTTTCTCCTGACAAATATGTTATAGAAATAAAAGTGTAAAAGTGTGTTTACAACTGCAGTTGGGAGAAAAAAAATCCTGTGAACTTAAGAATATAAAATTGACAAACATGGAAAATGACGTCCCACTCTGGTAACCTATAGAGGTATCAAAACAAACTGAGATCAAAGGTGAAATCTTGTATCAAAAGAAATACATCTTATTAAAAGATTACTCAGAATTGACCGTATTTGCACTGCTTTTATCCTTACCAACAAATGAGGGCTTTTTTATTGAATTCATTGTTAATTCAGAGAAACTCTTACGAGAAGAGGAAAGCTGGCGTCATTGAAACAGAAGAGCTGAATGGTTGCTTTAAAAAGAAGTGGTGCTTAAACTCGTTTTTTCTTAGTCAGCCATGGTTCACCCCAGGGAAACATGTGCTGTCATCATTGCTTTTTATTCCTGCTACTAAGGTTGTGCCCAAATCAACCAGACTGACATCCTGCAGGAAGTACTGGGATTGGACTTCAGGTAACTGGGGTTTAGCTATGTTAATAACAATAATAACAATAATAAAAATAAATAAATAATTAAATAATAATAATAATAATAATAACAACAATAATAATAATAATAATAATAATAATAATAATAATAATAATAATAATAATAATAATAATAATAATAATAATGCCCACATGTTTAAAACAAATGTTATTATTTAAACATAATCTCCTTAAATTGATAATATAATTACATTATTGATCTTTTTGTTATATTTTATAGCTTTTTATGATTTTACAGTGTCCATATTTCCTATAAAATGTATTATGTGTATATGCTCAAAGGTGGATACCTGGTGAACCTCGGAGAAGCCCGCGCACTCTCACGAGAACGAGCACACGCGTGAGGAGAGGTACGGTGAGAGAGAGCGCGCGGATCTCGCTGGATGTTTAAAGGCGCGTAAACGTGCTGGGCTCAGACTGAAGCGCTCAGAGAGGAAGCTGGAGGAGTCTAAATGATGTTGAAGTCTCCAGACTGATGGAGCGCACATGTGAGGCTGAATGAAATGGAGATCATGAACAGGAGAGCAAATAGGTGACCGAAAGCAGGAGAATGAGACGGGTCAGCTGAGCCGCTGTTTTCCAGTTTAGATGGAAGGTGTTTACCAGACTGACTGGGGAGATGTTTGCCGTCACAGAATGTGTTTTCCTGAGCCTTAGAGATCGAGACAGCCGTTGATCTTCCGTGGGAGTCCAGTAGGATAAACCAAAGACAAAAGTAATGTCTTCTGAAACATCCTGTCTTACCTTTGGAGGCTCGGGCGCGTAAAAAACTGAACCGCAGCCGAGCGCGCAGCCATGCGCACCCTTTCCGGCTGTGCCTAGTCTGACCTTCGTGCGTTATGCTGAATGGACCCACTTTCCGCCGATACGACCCAATGCGACTGGTCGATCCAAGGCACCTCCCGCAACTGATGTCCCTGGAGGACCATGAGCCCACCATGGCGGGAGGGACCCTGGAGCCGCGCAATTCCACGGCAGCGGCGAGCGAGGAGGGTGCCCCGGGTCAGCAGCAGCACTCCTTCCCGTGGGTGGCCACCGTGCTGGCCGGCGTCCTCATCACAACCATCGTGGTGGATGTTATCGGGAACCTGCTGGTGATCGTGTCGGTGTTCAGGAACAGAAAACTCAGGAAAGCAGGTACAGACACGGACACAGGGAGCTGTGACAGTGTGAACAGAATGAACTGAGAGGGGTGAAAAATCCTCAGTTTGGTTACATTTTCAGCCAATTTGATGCACTTGTGATTTTGTATAACATCAGGAATCTTTGTAAAATTATTTGAATTCCAATATTTAAACAAGAAACTTTTTTTTCCTGTAGGACTAATTTCAAAAAGTTTTATTTTCCTAAAAAAAAAAATATTTTTTTTACAAGTAAAAAATTTCAGTAACTTTTTTTTTTTTTACTTACGATAAAGTAAAAAATGTTAAAGTTAAAGTAGATGTACACCAAAATGGTATACCTAATTAATGACATTATTTAAATAAAGTCCCAGGAGTTTTGGATCAGAAGGAAGTTGCTGCTCATTCTCTAACCAGGCAACAGGACTGATGAGTCTGGAGATGATCTTTCCTCTCGTTGCCCTTTTTGTTGTCTGCCATGAAGAAAGACCTGCAGCTGATCTGACTCACCGCGTTGATTTCTGAAGGTCTAAACTTCTGAAGCAGACCTTATTTTTCCTGCAAAAATGAGTTTGTAAACTTGATAGTTACCCCATTCTGATTAAAAGTCCCACCGCTGTGCACAGTAAAGCGAAAATAATTACAACTAATTAAACAAGAATTCAGAAGGATTCTTCCATTAACTCTCATTAATCACCAAACCCGAGAATGATTTGAAGCAGAAAATATCATATTTAAAGCACTTACCAAGGATGCTCACCCTATTAATGTTCATTTGATAATATCAGAATAATGATAAGCAACATTTATGAGTTTGGCAGCATGCAAATAGTGAGGGAGGCTTGACTTCCATAAACAGGAATGTAAATCCAATTCATGCCTTTCTGTAATAAATAAGAAATAAAGTGCAATAATGGTCATGCTAATTCCAAAGGCAACAGAGGAGAAACAGAGGAGGAGAAGAGCTACATCTCCTCCCTGGAAGCTCAAATCAAGAGGCACTTAGTGAGACACTTAACTCAATCAGTGTTAATGGAGATCAACAGGAGGTTGAACATGCAGCGAGGGTCGTGTGCCAGCCGAGAGCCGCAATTAAATTCACACCTCTGCTGCACAAGCAGAAAAGGGACCATAAACGTCTGAACGAAACAATATTTTAGGGGAAGCTTAACTTTAAGAGAGAGATTTTTAAAAATATGATTTGGTTGCATATAAACATTAAATATTTATTACCTGAGTTTTGGTTAAAACACCCAGATCAGGCTTGGTATGGTTTTGTTGTTTTAGAGCAGCTTTAAAGTAGAGCTGAGCCCAGTTTTTGGGACCAATACCAATTTTCAGAGATCATACTCGTGAATGAAACAGAAAATTAAGATATTAGAAAATATTTCATATTTGTGCATCAAAATTACATCCACAAACATTACCAGATTTTTTATTTTTGAAGCATTTTTACTTTAAAAGTATGGCTTTATTGTTTTCTGTGCATTTATTCAGCAGTTAAAAATATCTGAGCAGCCAGTAACTGGACAGAGCTGATGAGGAAAAAGTTGTTATCTCTGGCTGATTGATCAGTGAGTCTTTGTTCAAAAGATTTGCGTTGCTCAGCAGTTGTGCGATCACACTCTTTAGAGAGCAAAAGCAGAGAAAATGGCAGATGCCAAATATCCACCTCACAACTGGAAAGGTCAGCTCTCCTCCATGAATTGGCTTAAATGCTCCATGAAGAAAAGTGTCTGACAGGAAATTTCACACATATGAGAAGCTGATGGGTTCGTCTGAAATTTCTCTCCACACGTAGAAAAAAATAGATACATTTTGCTCTGTCTTGATCCAAATTCATCGTATGAATGTGTATTTTTGATAATTACACAAAGAGCACTGAATTATTATTAAAAACGACAAAAGATAGATTTAATAGTTTGACTATTCAGTGTTTTCAGCCACATCAACAGGTGTTTCCGTTTGCACTTCCATGCGCTTCCACAGTGTTTTATCAGCCAACAAATGCAAACTATTTTCAATAAATGTGTTTTATTTTAGTGCTAAAATAAATAAAGCAGTTGATATAGAGATAACCGTCCATGACAGCAAAGGGTCATGTCTCTAAGGCAGTAGATAAAGGTAAAAGCTCAGATGTGTCACCTTTTTAATGGTTGTGCTGCTCTGGTTATATGGATTCTGTCTCTGTACTCCTTGATTTCCAGGGCAGGAATATAGAAACCAAAACTAGAAAACCTCATGGACTGCTTCCTTCTTTTTTATATTCATCCTGTAGCTTTGCTTTCTGTCCTCTCCTTTCATTTGTCCTCCACATTTTCCCCTCATTCATCTCCTCAGCTCATCCTTCAATTAAGCTCATTCTTTTCTGTTCTGTCTTTTCTTGCGCTTCCAATTTAATTGATCCCTTTAAGACTCTCCTGTTCAGCCGTCCTCTCAGGTGTGCTATTTTCCTTTTCCAATGACTCTTCATTGCCTCGTTTCTTCTCTCCAAGATGCAGCTGTTGAATTACTCTCATCATCTCTTCCTTACCATTCATCTGACACATATTATCAGATCATCGCGAAACTATTGCTATTGTTCGTCATGCAACTGCCACCTGATCTATGGGAAACTGTCAGAGTACCTTTAGTCATAATGTGCAATCTCTCCTTCTACTGGCATCTTCTGCAGGAGAACTTGACCTGTAATGGTTTACATTCAACGGGTCAGAACACTCAGCTCGACTCGCTGTTAAATCAGAGACGAAGGAGGGAGGAGCGCTTTGTATTTGGCATGGATGGGTTTTGGCTCACTGCCAGATCCCGCCAAATTAAACTCGTTTGCTGTGCCTGAAACCACGAGCTGCTGCGTTCCAGATGGAAATCAATCTGAATGAGTCCGACTGTTTCATTGATCTTCTGGCCAGTAGATCAGCGGCGCTCAACCTTTTCAGAGGCAGAGGACAGTCCCGCCTGGATAGAGTAATCTATAAAAGACTGGGCCGGTTGATGAACTCAAAATATCACCCAATAGTTTCTATGAGCATGAATTTCTAATACTCCTCTTCTGCTGCTGCTGACCTCACAGGAAGACATGTAAAGAATTTTTTATCAATTGAAATGTATTACTAGACTGAACCTTGAGAGAAAAAATAAAAATCTGTGACTCCTGCGGCTGTTTCCAATTTGACATAAAAAAAACCCTCACTATTTGTAAACATGGGTTCACTGCATATATACAATTAAATTTCAAATGTTAAATATTTAGAGTAAACTGTTTTATTCTCCTGAAAACTGATTTTATGACACAAAAGACCAAATATTTATTGCTTTTAACTTCTAACTTATAAGGGGAAATAGAAGGAAGTGGGAAAATACATAATGGCAAGAATATGATGAACAGTAAGACTTTCTGATAAATAGTGTCAAAGTTTCACAGTCCAGGTTTTAAAATATTCCAGCCTTGGTTTTTATTGTTACGATTCACATCATCATTAGATCACTAGTACGCTAGTACAGAATTTGCTGGGCGAACTTGCTCGATGTAAGTATATTTGCATAAGCACTGACATGAATACTTTTGGAAAACGACATAAAGGGTAGACAAATTCTTCAGGAGTTTCATTTTTTCTTACAAATCTGCTTTCAGATTTGTGTAAAAAAAAAATCTTTTTTGTGGAAAAGCACAGGTGGGCGCTTCAATGAGTCCTTTGTCATGCCAACGGAGGGGCATCCTGACTCAGTCTGTGTGTGGGGTTGCTTTTCATCCAAGAGAGTGGGTTTCCTCTCAATTCTAACCAAGAAAACTGCTATGAATGAAGAATGGGTTAAGGACATCCAGCAGTCTGCTGTAGGCACCGGTGGTCTGTGCAACCCATCTCGGTTTCAGCTTTCCTCACATTGAGACTGAATGAAACCATCTGTGTGTAGAGTGTAAATGTAAATGAATTTGCTCTGACCCAGATCATTACTGAAACCAATTTGCTGAACATTTTCCAACTTCTTTCTAAACTAATTCCTGATGCGCATTTTCTTGCCATTATCAACAGTCACAGAACAATGCTTCAAGATTGTGCTTTTTAAGCAACTTCATGAAAACAGGATCGTTCTTCATCTTACTTCTGTCATTTCTATGGTTGCTCACAAATGCAAATTTATCTGATTTAAGCCTGACGAGTGTAGCTCATGTGACTCCCAATGTCGCGTACAGTAAAACTCAGCAGGTGGTTGTTTTCTTGTTGCAGAGCTGAATCAGAAACTGGAAAACAGTGGGGCAGTGGGTTTGGCATAGAAATACCACCAACTGAGGGGATTTGTTTGAAAAATAAGCTCACGATTCTTCCTTGACCTTCATTTTCTTCTTTACATCCTTGGAGCTCCCTCTGAACATCTCCACAATGCCCTGTAGCTTTCTGCCTGGGAAGATTATTATGTAAATCAGTCAGCTCTCTGCAGAAGGTGGCCCCGAGTTGTTTGGAGGCATCTGCGATGACCAGATTTAAGCATACACGAGCAAACACACCAACCGGCAATGTGATTAGATTTAGAGGCTTTGAAGAAGTGAATCCATCCATCACAGCATCCTTTTAAATATATATATATATATATTGTTAAGTGAACAACAGCAGATGGATGAGAAGATTTTATGACAAAAGCAGAAAAAATCAGGACTGGTAGAGCAAAAACACTCCCTAAAACTGCAGAAATCTTAATAAATGAATAATAAAAATTAGAACCTGATGTGTGAAGAATAAAAGCACACATCAGGTTCAGTATTCCAGCAATTTTGTAATATACGGTTGAACTGTAGTGTATGTTGTGTGTATTGTCTTAAGCTACTGGGACCTTGAATTTCCCCTTGGGGATCGATCGATCGATCTATCTATCTATCTATCTATCTATCTATCTATCTATCTATCTATCTATCTATCTATCTATCTATCTATCTATCTA
>CAEFZY010038991.1:0-13853 GCA_903066815.1 Brachyrhaphis roseni
GGCTGCGGCGTGGCGGCGCGTGCGCGGGTGTGTGTGTGTTTTTTGGGGGTGGTGGGGGGGGTTGGTGTGGGGGGGGGGGGGGGGGGGGGGGGGGGGGGGGGCGCAATAACATAGCTGCCTCTTTAGCTCCTAAAGGCTGGCTGTGGCGACCAGGAGGGCCTCAGCCTGGGTGCAGGCAGGCGGCATGCCGGTCCGCTGAGGGCCGCAGTCAGATGAGAGAGAGAGACTCAGAGCGGATTGATGAAACATATCGAGAACAGAAATATTGAGAAATGCACCACAGTTTGTAAATGGTTTAACAGGATCACTATAATTACACAACTTTATTAAAAAATATATAAATATGTAACACACTACCAGTGTTTTATACCATTTACAGAGAGGACTAGAACAGCCAATGAGGCCAAAATAAAAAAAATGAAACTAATGTCAAAAGAAGTATCCAGAAGTGATTCAGATTCTCATCCACATGACGCTGTGATCCAAAACACTATCAGCAGTCATTGTAAACACAGAGTCCAGATAACACATTGTACATTCAGCTGAAAAATGTATCACTTCTGTCTCAGGTTTTATTGTAAAAGTTTGTTGTTTTAGCCTTGAAACAACTCAGTAGGGGGCTGCACAGTGGCTCAGTTAGTGTCGCCTTGCAGCAAGAAGGTTCTGGGTTTGATTCCCGGGGTCTTTCTTCATGGAGTGTTCTCTTCCTCCACCAGGCCAAAAACATGACTGTCAGATTAATTGGTCTCTCCAAATTGTCCCTAGGTGTGAGTGTGTGTGTGTGCATGGTTGCTTGTCCAGGGCAGACAGGTCGCCAGTCTGCCCTGCGACAGACTGGCGACCTGTCCAGGGTGACCCCGCCTCTCACCTGGAACGTAGCTGGAGATAGGCAGCAGCACCTCCTAACCCCACTAGGGACAAGGGATGGATGGACAACTCAGTAGTTATTTCTGAAGGACTTAACCTGCATCACACACCTTTATAACAGGTGTTACTAAGCATTAAACAAGTGTCACTGAGTGTATTAAAGGCACATCAAAACTGAAGTATTTAAATAATTGTTGAACATTTATTGCGGTCCATTACCGGTAAATTACATAGACAACAACTACCGTAACTGATGTAACTCGACTGATGATGAAGTGAGTAAAATCACCCAGTCACTGTTTCGATGTTTCAACTTGACATGCAAGCAAGAGAAAACAAGAGAAAACGATCATTTGAAGGGAACAGCAGCTCGCTGTTACCAGTTTAGGATGAAAAGTTGTGTCACACATTGTTTGTATTCCTATTTATTCGATATCATGATGAAAATTCACCCTGGTGGGAAGAGGTGGTTGAATTCTGCAGTGATGGAGTAATCATGTGGCTCTTATCACCTTGTCTAAAAGGCAGAGAACGGTTCAGTCGAATACGATACCCCTGGAAAATTAACCGGTGGGTTTTAGAGGATTTTCATTAAACCCCCCAAGTGTGTTTCTAACTGGAAACAACGCAATCGTCTGGTAAAACACAACAACACAACATAGAATGCTTACTGAGCCCATTTCCACAAGGCTCCTCTTGTTTGTTTTGCAGAGGGATTGACAGGCACTCAGCAGGAAGCACTCTGCAAGTCGTCATGCAGTAGCCACTGAGATCATTGTGCTACTTCAGTCTGGACTTGCAGACTTGCCAAAAATTGTGGCAACTGTTCGATCAAATGTTTCTTTAAACAGTTACAATGGAGAGACATAAACCCAGAGAGTTTTTAATGTGCTGGGGGAAAAAAAATAATTTAAAAGTGTGTCCAGGTGAAAGTGCCAATCTTCGCTATGCTGCAGTAAAACGTGAATAATTCCCCTCGCTTGTTGGTTGTTTTGTATAGAAATGACTAAATGAGCATTTGAAAGGTGTGAAACAGATCGTCCAGTGTGACGTTTGCATGTGAACCTTCAACATGCAGCGGGAGAAGCTGCTACTGCGAGATCACTTAGTAGAGATTTAAGTGTGCAGTGAATAAGGACGGGTTTTTGTCCTTTCGGTTTTTCATATTAAAGGTTTTCATTTTAAAACCAGCATTTTATTTTACAGTGACTAAAAGGTAATAGGGCTGACAGCAAAAGAAAAGAGGGAGAGAAGAAAACAGTGTAAACACTGACATTCATCAAAACCAGCTTGCTTTTGATGAGTGTGTGTGTCCTGTGTGTGTGTTTGCCTGTGCAGCAGCCATGGCAGATGCA
Source organism: Brachyrhaphis roseni (assembly GCA_903066815.1). Lineage (NCBI taxonomy): Eukaryota > Metazoa > Chordata > Actinopteri > Cyprinodontiformes > Poeciliidae > Brachyrhaphis > Brachyrhaphis roseni. The sequence continues at coordinate 2,223 of CAEFZY010038991.1, forward strand.
GAGCTGGACTTCCAGACCGGTGATGCCGGGGCGTCTGCCACCTTCCCCATGCAGTGCTCCGCGCTGCGCAAAAACGGCTTCGTGGTGCTCAAAGGTCGACCCTGCAAGATCGTCGAGATGTCCACCTCCAAAACCGGCAAGCACGGCCACGCCAAGGTGAAAAAAACCCAGCAACAAACAAAAACAGAAACTAATGCAGCATCAGATAAATTGGCAACTCTATACAGGTGGGGGTTTAGTATAGATTTAAAGGCACTCAGTGTTTCTGCTGTTTTGCAGTTTTCCGATAAATCGTTTTAACATGTTTTTCATGCATTTCTATTGCACATTACAATTGAAAAAATGAACAAATCTGCCAGATAAAGAAGAAATAGCTGCACAAATATGCAGACACGTAAACTAGCACGTAATTGAATCAGCTTTTTGATTTAATTTCTGCATTCAGTCTTCTTTAGTTCAGTAAGAGTGAATCTGATTAACTGTAGATACTTTAGATATTAAATATTCCTTGGCCAAAGCAGAACGACTTCAAAGGATAAAAATGAACTTATTGCACCAAAGTATGAGTCAGGAAGAAGAGCAGAAAAAAAGTCCACTGCAGGACATAAATCGACTGGGGCACACTCACGACGGTCACTGATCGTTTGTATAAAAAAATCTTGTGTAAAAACCAGACAGAAACCTCACATTTCTGTCACGAATAAACATGACAGAAACATGTCTGAGGTCGACAAGAAGCTAAAAGCAACACCGAAGGAGCTGCAGGAGTTTTGTTCCGAGTTTTGCAGGTGACATCAATCTGCTCTATTCTCCATATGTGTGGAATAAGGAGTTCAAAGATAAAGAATCTCTTCTCCTATAGTTCAGTTAAAATCTCCTGAAGGCTTGTGGGAGAACCTGTTATAGACGTAAAACAAACCTATTATTTATAATTCAACATTTTTTGAGCTTTAACATCATATAAGGCAAAAAAAAAAAAAAAAAAAGTTGATTTTTATATAATTTTCCATAAATCCTGACTTAAATCATAGAAGTCAGCTCACCCTCTCAGTGTAAACACTTGAGTGTTTAGCAGATATCTGTATAAATATTTCTGTGTGTCTTCGGCGCCTGTGCAGGTTCACCTGGTTGGCATCGATATTTTCTCTGGTAAGAAGTATGAAGACATTTGTCCTTCCACCCACAACATGGACGTCCCCAACATCAAAAGAATGGATTACCAGGTGAGTTGATCATGCGCTAGTGGAGCCGTTTCCTCGTGGCAGGACTAAGCCAGCGGTGTGTGTTAACGTGATGCACTGCAGAACAAAAAAAGATTCCAAGTTCATGTTCCTCTTTCACAGCTGATCGGGATCCAGGACGGCTACCTCTCCCTGCTCCAGGACAGCGGGGAGGTGAGAGAGGACCTGAAGCTTCCCGAGGGAGACCTGGGAAAGGAAATCGAGAGCAGGCACGAAGCCGGAGAGGAGATCCTGGTCGGTAGCATCTCCTCAGCGCACGCTCTTTTCCTGCTGCAGCTTTTCCTCCAAAGAAACGTTCCCAATCCCCTTCGCTCTCTTTTCCAGATCACTGTTCTAAATGCAATGGACGAGGAAGCTGCAGTCGGTATAAAAGCCTTGGGTAAATAAGCCACAGCAGGTAAACACAGAGCCGCAGTCGCTCTCTCTTCCTGCAACTGACCCTGAGAAAGTTTGATCTGTAAAATGTTTTGTTTATGCGGTGACATGTCACCAGATGCCAGCATATTGTAGTTTAGGTAAAAATGTTGATCTAAAAACTGCTGCTTTAAACTGCTGATGTTTGCATTTATGCATATTTAATAAGAGGAGGTAGAGTAGCCAAAAATTGTAGTCAGAGTAGCACTACTTCAACATGTTTTTAATTAAGTAAAAGTAAAAAGTAGCCAACCAAGAAATTATTAAAGTTAAAGTAAAAAATGTTTGGTTAAAAAGGTTAATGGATCAAAACATCAATCATTTGATATTAAAAAAATGACATAATTAGATGTACAAAAATATAAAGTTAAGTGGACATTTTTTTGCTTTTGAAAATAATTCATATACATAATTACAAAATTAGGCAAAAGAACATTTTTTCCAAATCAGTTTCTTTCGATATGAAACATATTAAACTGCAGGCGTGTGTGTGTGGTGAATTTTTGGTTAAAATAAGCTTCTTCTTCATCCAGTGAAGTTACTCACACTGGGCAGAGTATACAGAAAGTAAAAGTAGTAGAAATTACTTGGAGTAAGAAAAGCATTTAGCAACAAAGCTACTCAGAGTAACTGATCAAAACATTCCTCTGTTTGAATTTGTTTCAGATTCAAACGAGATGCACTGGACCTGGAGGAAAAGGAGAGGCTAATGCATCGTCCAAGCTAATCTCCCTCCCTTCTCTGTCTCTCTTTCTTTTTTCCATTCTTGCTTTCCGCCTCTTCTTTGGGTTCAACTAGACGACTTGAATAAATATCTGGAAGCAACTAAAAAAAAAATACGTTATTGATGTACATGCACACAGAGTCCAGACGGGAGTCCCAGAGTGGTTTTGAGTGGATCCACAACTGTTGTGTAGCAACGCCACCTTCAGGGACGAGCTGTAATCACACTTCTGTTTGACAAACTTCTGCTGAATCAAGGGCTTCATCTCCAGATCTCCAGCGAAAGGAAACGATTTCAGAGAGATGACGAGTGTATTCTACCGGTGTTCAAAGTTATTTATTGAGGAGATGTTGTGCAGAAACCTTCACAGCTCTCCGAAGAAACGATTCAAATGTTATTTATTGTGCTCCCAGGTTCTGATCCAGGATCTGTGGACGATCTTTGGCAAGTTTGGTTCCGTCTCTTGTGTTCGTACAGCCGAACCGCGCAGAATCTCCGCAAGGCCAACACACAAAAAAATAAAGCTAAACGTAATAAAGATGATGCAAACTGATGAGTGTGACTTATTGTTTATTTAGCAACTTTTAAATGAACACTTTAAGCCAGTTAATGCTGCAGAGGATGATAAAAACAAACAGCAACGCTCCAAAGTATTAACAAAGTTTACGAGCCTGAGTGGGGATCACCAGAGTGAATCTATCCACATGTGAGGAAAGAAAACAGGTCGGCTTAATAGAAAATAACAGTTTGTCGCACGTTTCAGTCCATGAAATGGTTTCAGAGCAGTTTCAAAATAAGCTTCCTTTCCACTGAGCCACATCTGGAGGTCCGTTTCATAGCTGGAAAAAGCAAAACCACTTCTAAGAGGAGAACTGAGGATTTATTGTGAAACGAGGTTCTGCTCATTTCACATAGAAATGCAGGTGGGAGGCGGTGCACCACCAATGATCTTCCTGAAACATCTGAAGCGTTCCTGGTGGAGTAACTTATGTAAAGGAGTTTAAAAAAACAAAAACATCTGCAACATGTACATTTAAACATCATATTGGGATTTTTTCTTCCTTCATATTTTCTCTTGATTGAAAATGCTTTACGTGGTTTGTGTTTCACACAGGAAGGTCGTTGGTGGCGCACCGCCTCCCATCTACTTATATTTACTTTCTTGTAATAATTCTATCCAAAATTGACAATGACTTAAAGCTTAACAGAAAACTCTTCACGTAATCCTCTGACGTTTGAGACTGAAGATGTAGAAGGCAGTAAAAGTCAAAGCTGGTCTTAGTCTGTCTTGGACTAGCCGTTAGCTTTAGCACCTGAGTCCAAATAACCTGGATTTACACAAAAGATTGATAACTAAAGATGTCATAAGAATTGTATGCTGCAGGCAATATTAATTTCTTATAACCTTTTAGCAGAATTTCACCTCTAAACACCTTTACATTTCCAGTTTCATCAGAACCAATTCACAAATTTCTTGTCTTTTTGTTGCCGTTTTATGGTGGTTTCTGTACGAAATTATCCAATTTTAAGTTGGAAAAATTGAAACATTCCACAAGGTTGGATTTTAAACAATGTAGAAAGTTGTTTAAAATCGGTAATTCGGTAAAAGTATGCCCATCCTTTGTAGACTTAACAGACATTAAGTTCTAACATCATTTTTCGGTTTAAATCAAATGCTCTTGTGCGCCCCCTGCTGGCCACAAGGCTCTAAGCAGCAGAACTTTTAATGAATATCTACAAATGTTATTCTTTAAAAGTTGTGGAAAAATGAAAAGAAGGAAAAACAACGGAAACATGTGAATCCATTGCTTTTCCTGATAGCTTATTAAAAGTCAAAATAATTACATTGTGAAAATTGTAGTCATTATGGCACAAATCAATCTACGTTTTTATTTTAAATCCAGAGTGATCCGCCACGGGTCCCTCCTCATAGTGGTGAAGCTGCAGTAAAAGAAGAAAGATGAAGGTGGCCGTGTTTTACTTGCTGTGGTGGTAGAACCTCTGCCCACTCTGGCTGTGGGCGAGGAAGCTGTGACGGGGGGCTCCCTGTGGGGAGCTCTGAAACGGAGCCTGAAGACGCAAACACAAAATGTCACAAAAAGCTGTTGAAATTTTAAAAATGAGAGGTGATCCAGGAGGGAAGTGGGTGACGAGGAAGCCTCACCTTGGCTGTGGGGATTTGGACCATGGGTGTGGGCAGCAGACCTGATGCAGAAGGATGCATGGCAGAGGGATGCATGGGCCTCAAAGCTCCCTGATGGAACAGAAAACAGAACAAAACTACAATCAAATTTCAATAAAATGGAAGTTAAAGTCAACAGAAGTAACACTAACGTTAGAGTCAATGCTTCTGGGTTTAGTACTAACGATTAAAACATGTTTACCCTGGAATCTGGTCAAACTGAACTACAACTTAAACTGTAAGCAGACTGGGTTGCATTTTCCATCAGTAGTGAAATCCAAGCTGAATATGAATTTTTAGATTAAAAAATCCGAGTCGCAGCGATGGAGACCGACAGTCGAAACTGCTCATCAGGTAAGAACAAAAGTCCCGAGTGGTCCGGTAAATACATACATTCGGTGTGATTGTTAGACTTGTTGTATAAACTGAACAGACTCGACTCACTGCATCTGTAAAGCCTGACTGCTGGTTGGCATGTTCCAGCTGCTTCTGCAGGGGAATCGAAGCTCCAGAGATGAATCCTGCAAGAGGAAAGATGAACAGGTCGCAACTTTTAACACGTCAAATCAATTTCTTTAGACTAAAGAAAGATAGATTTTTCTGCTATTTATCTGGGCTGCAGCTGCTTGTTCTCAGGTCAGCAGGACTCACCAGGCTGGGAGGGGAAGTGGCTGTGAACATAGCCTGTCTGCTGGTGAGGGAGGTACTGCATGGCTTGGAAAGCAGACGCTCCTGGAGATCAAAATGTTAGCAGAGGCCGCAGATCAAACACACATTTAAAACAGAAAAGAAGGGGAAAAAAAAAAAAAAAAAGCAAAGTAAATCAAGTTCCTCACCTCTGATCTGAGAGCTGCTGGCGAAGCTGACGGGTACAGAGGGTCCGGGGGCGTAGGTGGAGGGGTGCTGGGATGCGGCCACGCCGTAGGGCTCGTGGACCCCCTGGCTGCCGCTGAACTGACCGTGTTCTGCTGAGCTGGAGCTGAACCCGGGCGTCTGATAATGACGGGTCTAACACAAAAAAGAGATGGAAACTGAATAAAATTATCTGCTTCTATTGACATTAGACTTTTAGGCCGTATAGGTCAGCCTGTTTTTTTTGTTATCTGTAGTTCTGGTGTTGTTATTGTTAAAGACAAACTGGGAGGTGGATGATTTTATTTCAGCATCCTCTCCGGTTCTGTACTTACTGGGATGACGGAGGTTGGGAACAGCTGCTTGCTCCGTTCTCCCAGCAGGGCGCCGGGTCGACTGTGACTCACTGGACTTCCTGGACAGACCAAACATTAAAGCCGATGTGTTAGAAGCATTTCCCCCATTATGCATTTCTTCTGCTTTTACTTTTAGTCAGTTTTACAAGCCATGCCTGTAGAACCAAGAAGCCACGAAAACAGAACCTGTCTGACAACGTGAAGCAGGCCGAAAGGCGTCAAAAAGCAACAAATCACATCATCACCCAAAGAAATTCAAGAACAGACGAGAAACAAACACTGAAATCTAAGAGTCTGTAAATTATTGGAACAAAGACACTTCTAAGATCATTTTATACAAATAAATAAAACATGAAAGAGTGATTAATCTTCCCAGGAGTGCTCACTCTTCCAATATTACTCCAAGAATTGATAAGAATTCTTAGCTAAAAACACTTTTTAGCTAAAAGTAATCCGGATGTCTTCTCACCTGGGATGCTGAGGAGGTGCTGTCCTGTGTGCATGGACAGACTGGGCTGGTAGCTGGCCGATGTCAAGGTTGTGATATCGCTGAAGAGGAAAGAGGAAAGCGGGTAAAACACACAACCTTAATCAGAGAATAACGCATCCCGACGGGTCGGCACCTCTGCTCCTTCCTGCGTCTCTTTTCCTCCTCGTGCAGAACTTTCTTAAGCTGTAGAAAAAGCTGATGTTTCTCTTCTTGGAGTCCCTGAAGTTTCTCCTCCATCTTCATGACCTGGTGTTAAAAAAAGATTTATTTTACAGGATCTGTTGTAGCTTAAAATGCAACTAAAAAAAAAACATAGCGGAGGAACCACAGACGCGGACCTGTTCTTTGGTTTCCTCTAAGGACATCCTCTCCTCAATTTCTTTTGTCCTCTTCCTCTCCTCCTCTTCCTTCAGCTTCTGCTCCATCATTTTGTCCACCTCCTCTTCCTCTAAAAAGGTTAAAACATGCAGAAATGCTTATGCATACTGAACCAGAAATGGTGGAGCAGCTATGGTCTTTTATAAAATAAGAAAGGAATGCTAAGCGACTGATGAGCTGTAGTGACCATGTTTGAGGGATCAAATTCAGGAAGTGGAAGATTATAACAACGCAAATTAAGAGTGACAGAGAGAGTTTAACTTAAATTGAGTTTCAAATTCAGACAATTATTGGGATACAAAATACAGTTCTGTGAAGTTATTCTTGAAAATACAGCATTTAGAGTTCTTCTGGCTGTTGGAAGAAGTTTAATTTGTGTTTACCTTGTCTCTTGCGCTCCCTCTCTCTCATTATATGCTTATGAAGGGCTCTGGCCATCGCATTGGACAGCTTGGGTCTCTCCAGCAGGGCAGGCATGGTGACAGGCAGTGGAGGGGCCAGCTAATATGTTTGAAATGCACGAGAAACAACATGAGAATACTTCAAAGCATGAAAGGATGCGTTTTCATTTGTGAGCAGCGTAAGATATAAAACAGGAATGGAAAATGTACATTTCATATGGTTTAGTTCTGGGTTACATGTATGGTGTAAGACCTTAATGCCTTCAGGACTTCCTCATTTCTTAATTATATACATTTGATAAAGTGTTGGAAGAATTACTGAGAGGTTGCGGATCAAAGAGACATGACAGCATCACTACAACTGCAGATATGATGTAAATCTCTCTCTCTGCCTGTTCATAGCCTATTGTTGCTCACCCATCTTCATTAAGGCAATTTTGGTGGAAAAAATGAGTTCAATTGGTTTCTGCCTTAGGGGTCGGTGTAAATTATACCAATTATCTGTATATACCTGCATACACATGTAAGTTAATCAGAAACAATTCTTTGTTTTATATCTTTTTATTATTGCTAGACAAACACACACTTGTAGTCAAACCCTAAATGCATGTTTACTGACAAAGCTACGTCTAAACTGCTGAAGAAAACCGAGTTAGCAAGCGGCAACGAGCTAAATGCTAAGCTAACATCGCCTGTAGCTGTTATCAATTACATACAATGAACAAAGGCAGGGTTATTTAAAATTCATATCAATGCGTCTTGATGTTATTTGCATCACATAAGTATAAGTACGTTTGATACATAAACTCTTTCTTTAAAGGTGTAACGTTGTAGACATTGCTAGCTAGCTGCCGAGCTACGTGGCCCATCTTGTTGTATCTGTCTTAATGTGACTTCGGTCTCACAGTGTTAAAACAACTGAAGAAAAACTTACTTTTGTCGATTTGCAATGCGTTTAATGAGAACCTAAATTTCAGCTATTTTCAGCGTTTTACTCCGGATAACTACTTCTTCTTCTTCTTCTTCTTCTTCTTCTTCTTATTGGATTTACTGTCGGTTGGCAACAAACTTTTAGTAGCATTACCGCCACTTACTGGTATGGAGTGTGGTTCGTGATGGTCTATTTATACAATATATATATATATATACACATATATTTATATATATAAATTCTACAAAATAAATAAATGAATCCTTCCTATACATATACATATATACATATACACACACAAATATGCAAACTTATACATAACTTTGTATTCTACCCATCTATATCATCCACACATTCACAAACACACCTACTATAATCAAATTCTATTAAATAATTTAGCTTTCTTTAAAATTCAAATAACTATTTGTATATGTTTACTCCCCAAATTCTTCCTCAAAATATCTAATAAATTAACCTTTTCCTTAAGACATTCAAACTCATATATCTTCATATATCTTCTCTTTTCCAGTGATCACATTTGCCAGTAGTATGCTTTTGAAGTTTAAAAAGTGTATAATTAAGTCCTGTATGCCCAAATCTTAATCTTGCTGTCACTGTCCTCCTTTCTATTTCGTCTTCCATTTCTTCTTTCTCCTTCTATCTTCTGAATTTTATAAAACCACCTTCCTGTTTTTTCTTCATCCCACCTCTTTTCTCATTTTTCCATCAGTTTTTCTTTAACAACACTCTGTCCCTCAGATTTACTTGTTTTAACTGTGAAACTAAAAGGATTTTTGAATTGCCCTCTTTGCCATTTTATCTGCCCTCTCGTTTCCTTCTACTCCAATATGTGCTGGAGTATAACTATTAAACCCATATTTTGTATTCTGAATAATGTGTGAAATATTTCTACTAAAATGTCCATCCTGCTACCTGATTGATTATATTTTAAACTTAATAATGCAGAGCTTGAATCTGAACAAATTACTGTTTTTAATGGTTTTATGTCTTCTACCCATTGTAAAGCTAATAATATTGCCAACATTTCTTCTGTGTAAACTGATAATCCGTCTGTAACTCGCTTTCCGATTTTTATATTGAATTCTGGTACACCAAAAGCTATTCCTACTTTTCCAGTTATTTCCTGTTTTTTTACGGTTGGTAAGCAGCATATGTAGATGCATTACTGCCACCTACTGGACAGGATAGTGCATGTCTCCGTGTGTAGAGGGCAGGGCCCGGTTCCTTGGTGCCCCGCCTCCCTCGTAGCCCAATTTCTTTCGCTTATGGGCGTGATAAGGGGTTGCTCCATGAACTTTAACTTTTTAAATGTAATCCAATTTTTTAAATCAAATTTTTATTCCAATTAGCAAACAGCTATCATTTTCATTCTGCACTTGGGTCCAACTGAACCATTATAAATAATGACAGAAGAATTTGTTCACACAAAGAATGCTGCAGACAAACAAATAATATTTAAGGAGATAATTTAGTTGCCTGAGTCAAATCTTATGATATTGGAAGGAACTGAGGACGACTAGCAGGCTGTGCTGGCTGTCTCGTTCCGACTGGTCAAAGAAGCCACATTTTGCATTTTCATATTTACTTCGCTGTTTCTAGCCATTTATTCCAATTTTTGTAAGTATTTTCTTTTTTTTTTTTTTAATTCATTAAGCGATCAACATTTCCATGTCAGTGCTCGGGTCCAATTCCATCATCATTACAAACGGTCAAAGAATCTGAAATTGAATTTATCCCACGAAATGATCACAAGTGGTCAAAATATCTTTGTTGTTCAAATAAACTATGAGCATACAGTTTTTCACATAAGGAGCAGCTCTAAATAAAGATGCTTCTCTTTTTTTAAGGTGGAATTTACCATCATTCTGTTCTGATATTATTTTTTTCCCCAAACTGATCATTAAACTCAAAAAGCAGAAGTGGGACTCATGACCTGAGCAGAACCAGTGACAGAAACATCTAAATCAGGGTTCAGAGTAACGTTCAATAAAACACACCTGGACTTTCATTACATTTTTATCAGGTATGGTAATGAATGGAGAGAAATAGCCAGCAATGTAGCTGTATACAGAGATCAAATTGTGTTTCCATTAAAAAAAAAAAAAGAAAAAAAGACAAACTTAAAAAAAAGAAGAAGATTGCACCCAGCTTTACAAGACCTTTAGGAAATAAGCCAACTAAACTGAACAACATTAACAATAACTATAGCGGTCAACAGAATATTCATACCACTGGAAGCAGAGGATGGCTGTGTAGTCTGAATTCTATCATCCTCCGAACATCAGATGCAGGCAGGACGCTGTGTGCTCTTACATACTTTAATAGCCGGGGAAAGAAAAGACGAGGCTCGCCACTTCAGACTCTTCTGCTAGGAAAACAACTGCTGCAAAACAGTTATCCTTTCACTCCATCAGAATTTCCTTTCTAACCTTCGCTCAAAACATTTTTATACCAAGCAGGTCGACACAACTGGGCAGCTAATAGTTACTTTTCATTATATGTAGAAGCAGATTTAAAATCAAGAGTTACTGCCTTCCCCCCCTCTCAACCTTGGAGCAACTATCATTACATCCTAATTCTAAGATTATTAGGTCCACTTTTTTTCCCCCTTCCATTAAACTATGATCAGTTATGACACTAGGAAAATAACTGGCCAAGTGACCACATAATGAGAGTGGAGGAAATACAATTCAGACTGCAGAATAATAAAGACAAATTCACCGAGAGCGCAGTGATGTATAGTAGAGACGAAAGTGCAGTTGACATGTTTACTCTGGGATGTCTAGGCTGCAGAGCTGGATTTAATATTTAATATTTAAATGAATGAACGATGGATGTCTCAGTGGTAGGAGGAGATCAGATTTCCCTTTGGCTGCTCCCGTACACGCTCTCATCACTGTAGGCAATGTAGAGGAAAAAGTCCTCTTCGTGATGCTCCTGAAGAAAAACAAAACAAAACAAACAAACATTAAGAGTTTATTTAATTTAAACGGGACAATACAACGAGTCACAAAACTGAGTTAAGAGTTCTTGCCTGGTACAACAGGCCCATGGTGGCTGAGGTGGGTGGAATGACATTGTTTACAAAGAAGAAGAGAGCATCCTCAGCTCGCAAGTGGATTCTTTTCCGGATTAAGAAGTAAAACTGGCCCACTGTTGACAAAAAAAAAGAAAAGAAAAAAAAAGTTGTTGAAAACACAAACTTAATGTACGGCGTAGGTTAGCCCACTAAGTGCAGTGGTTACCTGTCAAGTCAGAGGGGACAAGGTACTTCTTCTTATCCAGATCTCCTATTCTGGCTTTAGGAGCCTTTTCCACAATGACCTAGAGAAGCAAAGGAGAGATAAAAACATTGTTCAATATGTTCTCAATCAATGAATCCATCGCTTCACCACTAAATGGAGTGTGTTCACCAAGTACTTTGACCACGTGTTCAATCTTTGTCAAGAAAAAAAAAAAAAGGATCTGAGGAAGTACCGAATGAGCCACCGAGTGAGGGCTGAAGTGATTTAAATATAGCTTGTTGACAGTAGCTAAGGTAATTCAGCCAGAGAGAAACGTGTTCACAGAGAAAGGCTTTGAATCAGGTGGTTAGTTTGGAAATAGAACGCACACAAAGTAAGTTTTTTTCTTCTTCTTCT
>CAEFZY010038998.1:0-19008 GCA_903066815.1 Brachyrhaphis roseni
GACATTTCGTTGATGAGGTTGCCAGGGCCAAAATAAAAAGCTGGTAAGGCGATAGAATCGAAGCCGTTTACAGAACCTGAAGCTCAGTGCTGCCATCTGCTGTTAGTTCCGATGCAGTGTTGCATCATGTTGTCTGCTCTGAATAAAACACAGCGCCCCTCGTGGACAATATAGGAACTGCAGATTTTCAATTAAACAAAGTGCGTGTTTTTTTTCAATAGTCATTGTTGTATAATGATAATGCATTTAGCCCCCGGGCCGGACTAAATCGTTCGGCGGGCCGATTCCGGCCCGCGGGCCGTATGTTTGACACCCCTGTAGTAAGGTGAACATATATAAAGAAGAAAAGTCACTCAAAGTATAATATGTGGAGTTTCAAACCTACTAGTTATGGAGGTCATCTTCTTAAATAAGTGGCCCCCAATCACAAGATTTTAAAATACAGTGAACTTGGTTATAAGCTGGGAGACTATGAAATAACAAAATAGCACCAAAATAGAAAAAAGCTGTTGTCATTTATTCTTGCTACATCGTTCTAACAATCCTGGCATTTTGTAAAATGTTACATTTTAACAGTAGAATGGATGTGGCTGCTCCAAAAATAGATTTTACTTAGTTCACATAGGAGATCTTTCTCACTCGCCACCTCCAGTCCTCAATAATCTAGGGATGAGCCTGTGCTGGTTATTTGAAGCCACTGGAAATGATGGATGGAGTAATACCTGTCTTCATCCTCCTCCTCCTCTCCCGACTTCAGCTTTATGGAGGTCTTTAGATTTACTTATGTGCTGCGGCCCTAGTTATTTCCTTTTATGTGCTAAGTACCACCTTAGAAAAGCCCTGTAGATGCACTTTGTACCAAATAAAGAAATAGAAAACATGGCTGTCTCTTTTTAACTGGGCCGTTATTGAACCCATAGCCCATTAAATTCTATGGCACCTTCTCAATGCATAGTAAAACCTAAGTACAGTTTGAAAACCTTAGGGGTTTTTGAAAAAGAACATTTCTCCACATCTAATTACATCATGAAAGAAACATAAAAACAGTCTGGGAATAAAAACCATCAACTTTTAATGCAAATAAATTACTTTGACCTTATGCCTTTATTAGAAAACAGTATTTTGCAAGTAGATCTCAATTTGTTTTTTCTTATCGAACTCTGCAAACTGAACCACTGCCGGGTGAACTGAACCTTCGCTTCGGTTTGAACATCTGTGTTTGATGATTGTCAATATTGTGCCAGTTGTCCTTGTTTTCTGCTGCCAGCACAAACAGGCAATGGGGCGCAAACCGAGGTGGCTTTGCATTTCCATTTTGTTTGAGTTTATCCTTTTAGCCTGTCAACACTAAAAAAAATTTTCACTGACTGGCATCTGTAAAAGGCTGGACCAAACGCACAGCTGGCACTTCTGTTTTAGTTTGTTCTTGGCTATGATTAGTGTATTGAGATGACACTTTTACAGGTGTTTCTATGCACAGGTGAAACATATTCAAAGGTGATACAAATTAAGATTTATTGCACAAAAAGTAAAATCTTACTATTAAAAATGAACTGCAAAATATACTGTCCTTCAGAGCTTCTCTCCTGCAACTTTAAGATGCCTTTCTGCTCCAGCACACCTGAAACAAATAGCTAATGCCTTGCCTTAGCATATCATAAAAATTTTGCCAAGGCCACATAATGAGTCAATCATTTGATTCAGAACTATTGGAGAATGGACGACAGTCGAAGGGATTCAGCAATTCTTGAGGACTGGAGTTAGAGACCCCTGACCAAGAGCGATCCTGACAAGTGTTGGTCATTTCATCAAATTGTTATTTGGTACTTTTGCAGCTTCTGTCATTTTGTACCTGACTGTTTCAGGCATAAAAAGGGGGACAATTTTCAAAAGGTCACTTCATACCAGTTCTACTTAAATGTGTAGCTGCGTTTTAGACATTTTGTACCAGCTTTGACAAATGCTGATTTCACCTACAGCTGAAATATCCTAACCTCTCAAAGGAGGAAGCCTATCAAAAGAAATAATCTAACTAGTCTTGCCGTGAGAGACCTCAATATAGATATTCTTCCATTGTCTCCATTGAAGAGTGTTCTGGAAAAGTATTTTCTTCCACATCAATGAATAAGGACCCATCAAGTTCAAAGACTATTAGTTCTTTTGATGTTTTAATGAACTTTCCTATTGGAACCTTATTTTCCCCATTTACATAAGTTGAATTATATGTCTTGATGTGTTAGTAATTTTTATTTTATGCATTTCTGGTTACGCATTTTGTTCATTTCATTAACTGATTTTGTATTTACATTACATTGCTTTCACACCAATTTTTCAAGAACTTCTGGGAAATAATCATTTATGGTAAACAGTGTGATCCACAAAATATCTTAATGCTTAATCAAATGCTCCAGGCCAGAGTCTATTTAGCCTATGGCACTATTATGTATCGGTGTTCACCGTCTTGAGTGCTCATTGGTCAGTTTGAATATGGAAGTGTGGGAATATTTATTATGATTTTGCTGTTGGACCTATTCTGCACTGGTGTCTAGCAGTTTGCAAGATATTTACGCAATCCAAACACCTCACACCGTTGTATGAAGTTGTTTCAGAAGTTGATCAAAGTCAACAAAAACGTCATGGGGAATTGGCTAACAAAGGTTTTCTGCAGATGCTGCAGAAACATTAATGAAAATAGTAAGCGATTCCATTTTTATTTGTTTTGGCTGAGCTCAATGTAGCCTATGGTAGGAGTACTGCAATCTAGTCCAATTAGCGTGCTTAGTCACTGACTCAGTGTTGCCAATTCCTCAGCTACAAAAGTAGTTAAGGTGTTCCTAAAGATGCCAGAAGTGGATTTCCAGGACTGGGCAACCAGTGAGCGGTTGGAACATAGGAAAAGCCCATGGCAGCATCCACTGATCATTGAGAGGATTAAATATGATAGTTGCTTTTTTCCAAAAGTATCGATCAACAGCAGAAAGACTTTTAGTTTTTCTGCTAAAAACTAGGTTTTTGGCAGAGCATTAACAGATTTTCTACTATAGATTTTCTTCTTTTACATGGAAGAAAATCTGAAGGGTCTGAGAAGTTTAAATATAGTAAGAGACTCATTAAATTAGCAATAGTAATGTTACTGGTCATATGGTCAGAGGGTTTTTTTTTCTAACATCTTTCTGTGGAAGAAATAACGAATTAAAGTTTGGACTTACCAAACACATGATGTCAAGATCAAACAATTTTTGTTGCGAAATACTTGGCCATTCAAATATTAAGTAATTAGTATATATTAATGCTTAAGTTTTGAAGCAAAAACATTTAAAATATAAGTGCAAATGTTTGTTCTGTATGAATACGGTCTCAGAAGGATAAATGCACAGACAAATCCAGTAAGAGAAAAAATAGCAAGGCTTTTATTATTAGAAAGTTTCAGAAAAGTTTGTCAATGTGACATTTTGCTTCAGAGAATACAGAAACACCATAATGTCACCTGGCCCGCTATACTTCAGATGTACTGGCTCCTGTGACTCAGACGGGGAGTTGCTTCAAGGGACGCCCTAAGGCTACGGGGCCTCAAAGAACTGGAAAATACACCCTTGACCGTCTTAAGAGCACTTTTCACTTCACAGTAAAAAGGCATTCTAACAAAGAGTCATTACTGAGCCAGCTCTGCTGAAGTCACTGTAATGTCAACTAGAATTTAGCATTTTCTTCAGAAAGGTTACTAAAGCTTTCTATACTGAGATTTGACTTTATGCGAAAGACATACAGGCTAATCAACAAAGAGTTTTGATTTGGTAAAAAAAAAAAAAAAAAGTTATAAGAACCATGCAGCAGTGAAATAGTTTTTAGGTAAGTGCAGTCACAGATTTTTAAAAAAATAAATCCACTTTTTCTCTGTAGCATCTACCTCTTCACATTCAGGAATCTAATCTACAGCAAGCACCGATGAGAGCTTTCACCCAAAGAAGAAGCAATCTAAATCTCTTCTTGGGCATTCTTGTTCCCTCAAGATGAATAAAATTCATTTTCAAGGTGGAAATAAAACTATCTTTTCCTGAAAATATTCCGCTAAATACACACATCTATATCCAAGACCTATATCCAGGCTGCTTACAAAATTATCTTAAGCAAAAATCCTGACTGGAAAATTTCAACCTTAAAGTTTTCATTTGCCGAAGGACAATGTCAAATGAAACATTGTCCATCTGTTCTGTGTCCGACCGCACTTCTCCCTCTGCCTCTCCTTCCCTCCCTTGGTGGGGGGGCCGAGGCGACCTGTGCATTACAAGCAGAGGGCTGATGATTACATTGTTGGACTGAGAGCGATGCTCATGGTGTTGTAATCCCAGCAGTAATCAATATCTCTGGCCGCTTTACCATCCCATCACTTCTCCAGAATGTAAAATATCCCAGAGCTACACTTAGCCAAAACTTTAATTATTCTTTCAAAGTCATATGTGGATGGCAACTACTACAAATAAATTACAATTAGTTTTTTCAAATGATTTACTAGGGCTTGACGGTAAATCATGTGTGGTGGCCATTTATGGTAAATTTATGGATTGTAATTTCTACCAATTTAGTTTTCTTTTTTGTGTAGTTAAAATATATTTAATTTAATTTAGAACCAAAATTTGTCATTAGTTTTTATATTTGGAATTGTTTAGATGACGTTGCTAATTGTTAGACCCTCCCATTAATTTGAGCAATTAAGAACACACCGGGTGCTTGGTGCTTGTGGATTGTTTGGCAAATGTTTGGTGTATGGACGGGAGGTTTGTAAATGATTTTTTGACCACTTTTTTGTATCACTATTTGTGTCACCTTTTTTTTTGATTACTGTTTTGGAAATAAATTGTATACTTTTACAAGACAAAGCAAGTCGAAAGTGCGTTCAAATCAGACCACCTGTTTACACCCACGGCCTTTGTTAGAATTTTTGGTTTTTAGAAATGGAAGGCCGCGACACCATGTGTACTTTCTATATTTGTAGAAAGAAAAACAGAAAGAAATTTCTGATAAATCTCTCAATAAAATTAAAGCCTCTCTTTCCCCAGTTCTCTGAATATGCCAGTGTTACACACTCTGTGCACAAAGGCACACAAGTGTCATTCATATTGTAAGTTGAATGTCACAGTTAAAGCCAAATAAAGCTTTAATTAAAAGAAATACCCAGATAAATGCCATCTAAATTGGACTAAAGTGTCAAAGGGCAAATTGAAATGCTTTTCTTTTGGAAAGAAAAAACTCAAGTGGAGAGTTATGAGATTTCTAGCAATGTTTTTGGATGTTGCAAATTTAATGTTATTGATCCCCTGTAAATAAATTCAAAAAAGGGTTAAAATTAAATTCAATTACAAACTATTTTATCCCAAAGGGGAAAATAAGTATTGATGTAACTCACATTGTCAAAGTATCAAAGAGCCATAGTGGATGGTGATGCTCTGGGCAGGATGGATCTCCACTAGTGGTCAGTCTTACAGCAAATCTAAAGAAGCCTCTGACTAGAGGCTGCTGCAATATGACAGTACAGTGATATACTAACAATTCAATTTCCAGGAAGCAGAGATGATATCCCACAGTAACATGCCATAGATGACACTTTCAGTTGTTTGCAGGCACCGCTATTTCCCCTCGTTTGCTTTTACCACTTCTCTTTGAATCTCTGTCTGGCCGTATTGTCAGAAAGCCAGGCAGTGCCCAGCATAAATCAATGGAAGAGATGTTTTGAACTTCCTCCCTCTCTCTCTGTTCGTTGGTCCTACTCTGCATTCATGAAGCCTCTTTCTAAACTCCTCTGGGATTATAGGCTGAAGTTCAGGTATTAGGGGTTGTAGTTGAGGTATTATTTGAGCTGTTGAGATGCTAATCAGCTGCTCCCAGATGTAAAAACAAGACCTTGTTACCACGGTTAAGCATCATAGCAACTGTCCAAAAGTAAAAAAGCAAGAGTAAAAGTCCATATAGCTACACAGCATTCAAAACCAGAGAGAATATTTGTCCAAACTTGCAACGGTTCAACCAAAATAAAAAAAAAGCATCATGAAAAGTCTGCAAAAAGAATAAAGCAGAACTAATATCAAAGAGCTGCTCCAACATGCTGCCACCGTGAGCAGCACAGTTCTAGAAACAAAACGTATGTCAAGATGTTGATGTATGTCTGAATAATCAAAGCTTTATGATTTGTGTACTTAATGAATGCAAAACAAAGTCTGTGCTTCCTTTAGCTCTGAAAGTACTCGCAAAGGACCAATCCCTAATGTTATCTAAAAATTAAAGTGGAAGTAGATGATAATTCTAGTGCACCAAAGGACAAGAAAAGCAGGAACCTGACAGCTGACAATCATATAAACTACCCATTATAAAAATACATTTTTACTTAAACATGTTTCTATTAAAACAGACACATGCAGAGTCTTATCTCATCTGCATATTATCTAATAGTTGATTTATGCAAGTTGCTTAGCTGTTGAGATTATGTGAAAGAAGAAACTAGTTTCAGGCTGTTCTCACATAAGATCAGTATATCTAATTAGACAGTAATCATTTTATCTGACAGGCTTTTTTCATCTTACTTGCAATATTTTATATTTATGGTACAACAACACAAATACATTTTTAAACAATTGAAAACAGTTAAAAATGCACGTCTACATTTCAAATATACACATTTGGAAATGACAAATATTACAGCCCTTTGTTATGAAATTAAATCATAACAAATCATTTCAAACATGTAAAGTGTAAATAAAATCAAATTTTTATTTATATAGCACATTTCAGCAGCAAGGTATTTCTAAGTGCTTTACATCATAACAAACACAAAGTTATGCAAGGTAAGGTTGATGCAACAATAGCAGATCTTTAATGTATCGCGGTGCTAAGCCGTTCAGTGATTTACAAACAACAGTATTTTAAAGTATATTCTCTGAGCTACAGGGAGCCAGTGTAGGGATTTTAAAGCTGGTGCTATGGTCTCTGTCTTCCTGGTTTTAGTGAGAACGAGAGCAGCAGCGTTCTGGATCAGCTGCAGCTGTTTGATTGGTTGGACAGACCTGTGAAGACGCTGTTGCAGTAATCAATACGACTAAAAATAAACGGCACAACAGTGCCAAATACCTTGGAGAGGCACCTTCAGCCTTCCCTCTGAAGGTCACACCTACTACCAATTAAATCTGTCTGTCTGTCTTTATTTGCATTTGCATCTTTTAGCCAAAGGCATAGTTTGTGAACAAGTTACAAAGAATCATAAGCATCTCATCATAGATGAGTATCAATCTATTGAAGAGTACGGTAATAACGGTCCCACACTATTATTTACATACCATAATATGGTACAATTATGTGAAACATAGATACATCCTGTATTATCGGTAAGGAGTGTTAATGAGTCTGGATGACTTTTTTTTTAACCCAAAATTCAGAACATGATGAAGGAGCAAGACGCTAAAATAGGATGACTCCACACTACATATTTAATCACTGCTCATCATAAAGAGGCAAGTTAGTGAGAGGTCAGCAGTCCAGCACTGCAGCAGCTCTTCCTCTGCCAGGCTTCAGTGTCACCACTAAACATGACGTTCAACTTGAGCTCTGTCAAGTTTACACTAGAATGTTTTGCTTTCTGCTGTTGTCTTTGAATTTGAAAAAGTAAATGATCAGTATTTACTACATTTTGAATATTACTTGATCACTTAACATGAAACATTCATTTCTAAATGTTTAGTATTGTTGTATTTTATAGTTTAGTACATATTTCTGTGAAAAATCTCAATACAAGTCCTAAAGTTGGAAAGAAAGCTTTCAGTACTGTGACTAAACCAAATTCCATTCTTCTCAGCTTTTATTTATGTTGATGCAGCTATTGATCATGCTGAAGAGAAAATTATGTCTCTAGGCTGCAGTGCTCGTAGGTGGGCCAGGACATTAATCAGGAAATCAATTATGCTGTCGATTGGCCGGGCTGTGTTTGGGAAAGGATTGTGATCCGAAGATTCAGTTGAACTGGGAAAAATAAAGTATTTGTTTCACATTTCTACAGCACCATTAGCGTTTATACAGAGTTTCAAGGGCTCTGTCTTTATATTTTAAAGTTCTGTGTAGACTGGTGGAATTATGTGTCAGAGATATTTTCTTTCCGGCACTGAGGCTGAGAGAACCTACATCTCTTGTGATGCTCAGGAATCCCATAAAACTGCAAATGAACTCATACTACACATGCAAATGCTAACGCTGCCAGGGCTGGAAGTAATGTATGTAGTTTTTTTCTTCCATGCCTACAAATTGACAGTACTTCTTGTTTTATTCCCACATTACAACTACCACTAGCCCCAATGTATTTTATTGAGATTTTATGCTAGACCAACACCTGGTAGTGCATAACTTTGAATCGAGAAGGAAAGTGATACATGGTTTTAATCTGATACCTCTAAATAGAAATATATATTTTAACCAATTACCTTTAGAAGTCACACCATTTGTGTGTAATCTAATCACAGTACAAATGAAGCTGTTCTGTAAAGTTCTCAGAGGTTTGTTAGACAACGTTAGTGAACAGCGAGGGCCAAGGCAGACAGTTCAGGGAAAACTTTGTCAGAGCTTAAAGCAGAGTTAGCTCATAATGCAATAGCCTCAGCTTTGATTATCTCATGGAGCCATGTTCAATCCTTCATCCACAGATGGAAAAAGCGTGGCACAAACTGACAGAATCTCTTCACAATACCACCCTTTCCTTTAAAATGTAAACTAATCAGTTCAAGATATGGCTGGAACTCATTAGCAAGTGGGGGTATTATGTAAAATCAACTTTTTTGAGCTTAAAATCACATTATAATACTATTAAATCATCAAAAATATACCTGGAGTGTTGTTTGATTTTTTTCATGCATGGTTGAGGAAACATTTAATATCTTGTGGCAGCAATTTATGGGTGCCCAAATTCCTCAGAGCTGCAGTCTCCAAGCCGAGCTTCTGCCTCACAAAGCATCCCTCCTGTGCAACGCCCTCTTCAGCTCCCCAGACTAGCGGCAGCAGCAATTAGGAAACACCTGGTGAAACTGTGTGTCTGCTGAACTTACACAAACTACTTCTCAGACCAAAGTTCCTATGAACATTGTTACAGGCTTAATGGGGAAAAGTTGTTGTGATGATGCTGAAGCCAGAGTGTTGGAAAGACATACTGTGCTTATGATCCTGGAAAATACATATTACTGCCCCTTTCTCTAAATGTTTCTGTGGATTTTATGCAGGTAGTCATATTTCCTCAGACAGGAAATGTTGGTACTTATAAAACTGCCATTAGGTGTGAATATGAACATCTTTTTCACCATTGTTATATATAATCTGTGCGACCTTGTTTGTCCTCTCAGAAGTTATTAGCTGAGTAGGTAATATGGAACAATGTAAGCACCACCTCCTTCTTACAACAACAGCCAGAATACCTTCCTAAACCATTTTTTCTGTTACTTTCATCTTCATTATTTAATTGAGCCATTTTTAACCCATGGAACAATACAGTGTGGTGGAGATAACTCTACATTAACTCCAGATTTAGCACTGCATTACTGCTTCCACAGGGACTGAGACTAATTAGCAGTCTTTTTTTTTAATTAAAAGCCCTTGATTAACTGATCATCAGTACATGTGGCAACTGCTGTAAAAGTTTTAGCAGTCTGGAGCATAACTACATGTCAATGTTGCGATGCTCAGGTAAATTATTAAAAACCCAAGAGCAGATTCTCAGACTCTTTGGGGTTAGGGTTGGCAGAATTAATGTTAATTAATGAAATCCATGACAACACAAATCTGCTAGGAGAAGCAGAATTTAATGCCGATTCACAAACAAGCAAACCTTTTATTTATCAGAGGCGTGTAAATTACCAACAACTCTGACAGCTTGCTTCTTGTATCTACACACAGCCAACGAGGATTAGACTGTCCTGTTCAGATGTTTAAAGTGCACTTTTTAGCTTTAATTTTAATAAAAGACTGTATCAGTCTTTTTATATTTAAAAAAATAAATAAATAAAATTTTTAAACTTCTACAATTGCACAAATGTTATTTTGGTTTATATTCATAGTCAGTATTGTACACTCACTCTTCCTGATTCACTAGCAGTGAGGACAGCTTCTCCGAGTATCATTAACAGGTGTTCTATTCAGGAGTGAATGAACGATGTAACCTGTATTTATTTATTTTGTAACTTATTGCAGAAAAGTGCTCCAACCTTTCCGGTCCATGGCAGGAGTTTCATTCACTACTGCATGTCTGCCAGTGTGGGTGCATGCACAGCCGTTGCACAGCCACTAACACACACGGAGAGTTGATGATGCATGCCTCACTCCACACTTTAAACTTGACTATTATGCTTTCTTCCTCACTTTAAAACATAAACTTAAGTTCATTTCAACGTATACATCAAAGAAGATTTTTTTTCTTCCTTTTTTTGCATTCAGATTTTGTTGTTATGGGGCAGGAGTCTCAAGGTGGGTTTTGCAGCTATGATAGCAGAGATAGGCAGATGAACGAAGAAAGAGTTTAAGGTATTCTATCTGTACAGGTAAGTAGCCCAATAACAGCACAAACATTAATTTAAGTGTGTGACGATTTTGGCTCTCCTTAAATAGAAAGACGACTCAAAATGCCCATAGAGCTTTAAAAAGGGCAGCAATTAGTTTTAATGAATGACTCTTCAGTCAAAATGTTTGCCTCATTTTGCTTTCCAGCAACAAAAGAACTGCAATGTGTGAATGAGAGCAACTTCATGGGCATTTGATCAGAATTAAATACAGTTTATGTAACCAAGGAGAACAGCAGTGAATTAAACATAAAAAAAAAGAAAACTTAAAATGTCAGGATGCAAATGCTACGTGATGACATAATTGATATGCTAATTGATGAATGACGCCATGACCTTTATACAACTAAAACCAGAGAACTGTACAAAAAAGTTAGTTTCTCATTGTTAGACACTGAATCAGTCTAAATATGTCGTGTCTTAGGTCAGTATTACACCATTTTTATTTCACAAATGCCAGCATAACGAGGAAGAAAAATATTAAGATAATATTTAGCTGATTTTTTTTAGATGCTAAACCTTATGTATGCTCCAATTACTACATCTTTACATAAAATTTCAAAGCCTAGATGATGTGATGGCTTTCTATGCTTCTGATAGGTTAACTTATTGTTTGGGTTAAACAAAGTACCACATGTGAATGTATTTTAAGGGCACTGTAAAATGCAGCCCTTCTGGTATGAGCTCATTGAAATGACTTGAAACAAATCACCCATGACATATCAGGAAATGAATTTTAAATCTCACCATTCCAAAATGTAAATATTACAGTGAGAAATATTCAAAAATCAACCCCAGAAGAAAGGCTAAAGATGTCAGGAAGATAAGAAAAACATAGTTTGCAAATGCAAACAGCAACAATAATCTTAGAAGGGAGAGTGTAGAGTAGAGTGCAAAAACGACTTTTTGAGCTTCATATGTTGTTCCTTCATCTTATACCTGGAGTGTTGTTTTGGCTCATTCAGAAACGTTACATAGCTATGAAGAAAAATATGCTGATGCATAATGGTTAAATGCATTGGTCATGAACTAGTTTGTTTAAATATAAATAAAAGTAGATTGAGATACATAGTATGAAAATATTTCAGCTAAATCAACTTTCATAAAACAAACAATAGGCATGTCAAGTAGAATTTTATTTGTAATATGCAATGTAATGCAATAATAAGCCTGGTATCTGCTCATCTTCTTATTTTCGGCGGCTATTTGCTCAAACCTGCTCATGCCATTGGTCAGTATTTTCCCCAGCTGGGATGTGAGGTCCTCTATATCAAACATTAACACAGCACCACATCAACATGCAGACCACATGTGGCTGGAATAATGATCAAGACAACAACAATGCCACCGTTCTTGCAGTGAAGTTCTTTTTCTTCCCCCCAGCACATCATCACAACACTCATTGATGTAGTATGAATTACTGACATGTCTGATTTCTACCAGTCAGCTTTCTGTCTCTTTCTTTGCCTTATTTTGTTATCTGCTACCAAAACCAATAAGCACACAATTGCCAGCTACAGTTCCTCTCTCCTCAGCTGTCACTGATTTTATTCCTTTTTATTTACTTGTTTTACATTATTAATGTGCATTGCAAGTATCAACACCCTATGGCTATTTTTACATTTTTACATGTAACAAACTGATGTGCAATTTATTTGGATTTTATGTGATACATATAAAATAGCACAAAATTATAAAGAAGAAAGAAAACATTTTCAATTTGTTTTAAAAATACAAATCTGAAAAGTGTGGAAAGCATTAAGTCCCTTTGATTCAATACTTAATAGAACCACCTTTTGCTGCACGTCTTCACTGACTTTGCTCCTCAAAAGACTAAAATTTGTGTATGTTTAGGCTTTTCCAGTAGCTCCATCCACCCTGAAGCTTTACAGAAGCGTTCCCACAGCGTAATGCTGCTATCTCCATGCTATGGTGTCTTTTGGTTTATGGGCAGTATTCATATTCTGTCAAAGACAGTGTTAACGCCAAAAAGAAAAAAGAAAAAGTCATTTTCATATGATCACATAATTGCTGTTCTTTCTTACACTGCTACAGTTCTTTTAGAGATACAATGGATCTATGACCTTGCCTTCATGTGTCAGCTTAGGCCGAGGGCTTTGTCTTAATAGATTTGCACTTGCACCATTTTGTTCTATTTTCAGATGAATAAATGAACAGGATTTGCTCACTATTGTTCTCTAACAAACCTCTCAGGTCTACACAGAACAGCTGGATACACTGAGAATAAATTACACAAAAACGGTCTCTATTTTCCATTTGTTTATATTGGATTTATTTAGAATAAAGGGACTGAACACGTATGAAGCAATAAAACCCATGCATCATTTTCATTCTGCTTTTGCAATTATTCATGGTTTGCATTGGCCACACAAAGTCCCAGTAGAACACCTTGTGTTATAAGATTGTTTTTATACTGTGAAAAGGCATTGGGGGTACAAGAACTTTTAAAATGCACTGTAAAAAAATAAATAAAAAGAAAACTGGACACAATTTGGAAGCAACTGTTTAGCCCATGCGCCAATGATTTCAGAATGTTGCATCCACCCAGAGTAATTTCACAAAGTTTCCCATCCTTACAGAGTCAGTCTTTTGATTTTTTTTTTTTTCTTGGACGCACAAGTTTCCCCATCGTTGCACAACCCATCACTTTTTAGTTGAAAACGTCCTTGTTGGGGTGGAGTATGCACAATGAGGAAAACCTGCAGAATCGAGTTTGATTGCACCAAATCTGTCAGGCAGGATATCATTATCTCCGGGAAGTTTCCCACAGCGAGCAGCTGGGAAATTGTCAAAAACCATCTTGTTGTGGATGCAAATGAACCCCTTTGAACTGCAATTTATGTATGTAGGTGTTTATAGCTGTCAATCACCAATAAGAATTTTTGACTTTAGCAAACAGCGCAGCAAATTTCATTTTTAGTCACCTTCTGTTTTTTCCATGCTGCAGTGTTGTAAAAAGATTTAACCATATTGATTTTTGAACCTGGTTAAATAATATATAAAACTGAGTTAAGCATATGGCTCTAAACGCAGAACACCTTAAAATTTCAGGACAAAGCAGTTTGTCATGTCTTAAAGCAACGGAAGATCTGGTGTGGCTATAATAAGTTATTAAAAGTTGAATAAGTTATTAATCTTGTTACAAAAATTTTTTTTTATTAACAAATGCTTAAAAGCAGTTAGCAATCACATTTAGAACTATTATAAAATTATCTTTTACGGTTTCTTGCTAAAGAAACTAAAGATTTGTAGGTAAATTATAAATTACACAGTAAAGATTATTTAACAAGATTGATGCTGGTGTTTATTTTCTTTCCCTAGACCTTCTTGACAAGTTATTAAATAAAAACTGCTTGTTGAGTAACTATTTGGAAGACTGGAAAATTGTTGGCTTAGGAAATGCTTTCTCACTACATTGGATATAGACTAATATAGTAAAATATGCTATTCACACATAGTTCTAATATTTTTTTCTCTAGTTTGGTTTGAGTCACAGCACAAGCAAAAGGCTAGAGATAACATATCCTTGCTAAAATGTGGCACAGCTGACTCCATCTTTTCTCAGTACGTTTCCCCATGAGTATACACATGGGGTCTCCTTTTGCACACAGACCTTAAATATCATCTCATGAAAGATGGCTTATCTTTTATATAATCATTTTAATCGTGTATTCTTGTAGTGTAAAATTCAGTTCCTGACAAATTCACAAAGGTTCCCTGTTGGTTAGTTGACTTTTGTGTGGGAGACAGATGTGACAAAGGCTCCCTCATGTGTTAGTCGTGACATATTTGGAATGCATGCCATGTTGGGAATGGTGAACACCAATTTAAAAAAACAACAAAAACCCAGACTGAAGCCTGATTTAACTGATGGGTCAGATGATAAGCTTTGTGGTCTGTAGCAAAGTAAGCTATCATTACACAATAAAAAAAATAAAATAAAGACAGAAAAAACTTTATTTTTTTGACATAAACTTTTTTTATGTCAAATTTTTTACTTTGACATAAAAATTACCGCAGACACATTTTTCTGTTTATCCAGTTTTATCTAGAAAAACAGTGATAGAATTCCTTTTGTCTTCATAAGGAAGCCATAAAATGGCCAGTTCTTGTTGCGGGGGCGGGGCAAAATGTTCTGCAGCTCATTAAGGTAATGCATTTCCTCTGTCAGTGGCAAAAAGTGCACCTTGACAACACTGGGGGGCGTCAACTCCTCACTCACTGTTCTTGCATTAAATGCAATGCAAAATTCATTCAGGGCACAACTTAAGAGATAGTAATATCCCCTTTCTAATGCTGCTCTGGGCAACTGCCCATGTTGACCATATGAAATACTGCTGGAGTACAATTGGAAAGAGAATGCACAAGCTTAACTTTTATGGGAGCAAACCTTTCTAAGAAGAACAGTTTAGACCAGTTTGCCAGAGAGAATGCAGACAAAGTCCAGAATTTCTGGAATGATGTTCTTTGGACACGTGTCTAAAACTGATTGATTAGAATATCAGGAGTAGGCATGAGAAAGACTTTTAGAAAAATAACTGAGGGGTTGATGTTTTCCACAGTTGTCTCAGTCAAGATGAGCTTACAAATCTTTCCTCAGTATTGAGTAATCCAGTTCAGGGTGAAGCAGTCTACTAAGTATTGCAAATCTGGAACAATATATTAGATCTTAAAAACAGTAAATAAGTATTTTTTTTCTATGATAAATAGGAATCTAACAATCTTCACAATGTTTTTAAAGTGCGTGGCCCCTCTAAAACAGAAATATTGGTTTGCTGCCACATAACCTTTATTTTACTCTACTCTCTAAAGCCATCCCTGGCTGTAATATGGAAGAGTCTTCTGAACACTTCAGTCCAGGTGTTTGTTGATGTTAATTTGCAACCTCAAATAATAACCTTGTTGTTGTCACTGATTTGCTCTATATCTTTGATATGTTCTGGATCACAAATATCGCTACAAAAAAATCACTGCATCCTCAAAGTGAATAAACTACAAGAATGGTTAACAGTAGATAAGATATTGTCTAGCCTCTTAGATGCTAAGAAAAATCTGGAGTAATGGTATTGGTTCTAAGGTTCGAATAGATTTCATTGTAATGTTGCTTACATTTAATGAATGACATCTTGCACTGCTCTAAATCTTTTGCAGGCACCATTTTGTTTTCATCTTTCACTTTTTTTAAAGGTATGAAAGCCATATGTGAAGTTGGATCAACCATCTCAGAGAATGTGTTCTTTGTTTGCTCACAAAGGCACTGGGGTAATTACCAGACAACCTGTCTGTTCTTGTCAGAGTCAATTTCTTTACATTCCTATCCTACCTGCCATTGATGGATTATGGTGTATATCTGATTTTTTCTGATGGAATCATGCCTTCTGGTAAAAAATCTGTAGAAAAGTTTCTGAAAGAATAAACAAGGCATAAATAAAGTAAACACATATACGCTTTAAAATAGCTTCAATACATTTTTGAGACATTTTTCAAAGGATATGTTCATCGATGAGTTATTTGCAGTTGTTCATACAACTACCTCTGAATTTTATTTATAAGTTCATTTCTACTATTACATACAAATCATTGCCAAAAATAAAATGAATTACCAGCTGTTTATAATGACTTGTGAAGCATATCAATAAGTTTTAGCTACAGGCGCACTGAGAAGAAATGTGTGAAAGCAGTGTTTTCAAGGTAGTTCGGCAGACTGAGGATGCATTCAGACAGATGTTCTCTAAAACAGAAGTGTGAGCACAAGACAAGTAACACTGATAATTCAACACTTAACAGCTAAAGTCAAATCACTCTTTGGTCTAAAACTAATACTGCTTCAACCACTAGTTACAAAGCTAGAGAAAAAAAAAACATCACTGTTCAGTTCAGTACTCTTGTCTTTTCCTCATTCTCTATAAACTGATTTGATTTACTATAATTAACCTGCTGATATTTTTAAAAGACATCAACTGAAAGGGGATCATTTATTTAACTATTCGTCCAGTTTTTTGTTTTTTTTACTGTAACCACTTGTCTGAACAAGTGGTTTTTCTCAATATGAATTTAACCTTGCTGTTTGGTAACCGGCCTGATGTTACGGTAGCTTCAACAGATTTTCAGGTGATCCACAATCTTTTTGGCTGCAAAATAATGTTTTTTTTTTTTCATTTATTTTTAATCATGAATTATTTATGAAGAAGGAAGCATCTGTCTTTAAAAATATTAGTTTTTGGTGATTGCAGTCAACAGTGAGTCAGTACCTCATCTGCTATCAAGACAAGTAAAATACCAACAGTGTTTAGTGGCCCACTTGACTGTTATGCAAACTTTTTTTTGTATGATTTCAACATCTATGGTAAAATTTATGCATTGCCTGTTCAAATACAGGGTGAGCCAGTGTTATGCTGCACCCCACTGCTGGTGGCATTGTGTCCTACACACTGATTGAAGCACACAGTAAGCATGTGCGCCTTGATTCTTCATAATTTAGAGATAACATGTACTTTACTGGTCCCAAAATTGGAAAATTATTGGACAGCAGCAGCATGACTGAGGTAGTTTTTACACGCCACAAAATCTCTCTATATATTCTTATCTTTGTAAAAACTATCATATTAAAAGCTAGCAACAGATATCTCAAATACTCACTAAACAAGAAAAACTTTCACTTTTACTGGCTGGGAAAAGGTTTGTTTTGAGTATGTGGAAGTTATATTGTACTGCTGGGTAAATTAAGATGTAAATTTTATTTATGCACATTTAGACTGTCCACAGAGATAATACCCACTGTTTAAGAAAATATCAATTTATGGATTCCAATGTTACCACTGTGCAAATGAACTTGAACAGCGATTTGCCACCAGACAAGACTATACAGTATGTCATAGCAGGGTGTTCCCTCTGTTATTATGGGGGATAATGGCTACCATAAATTTGTTTCTATACCCCTAATGTGTAACATCATTCAAATATCCTATTACAATTCAATGGATGGACTGGAAAGAGATCAGCATCTAAAAAAATGCACCACACCTGCCTTGGAATACTAAGCAGATTGTAGATATGCACAGGGGCAAGCACATGTCTGTGAATAGAGAGCTATGGATTTGCCCAGACTGTCTTTGGCATTTTAATCCAGTGGGAAGATTAAAACAGTTACCCACCTTTATCTCAAAGAAACTGACACATACTATACCACAAATGCTCTTCATTCAGGCTTTGGTCTATAAATATATGTCAAACATATGTTCTAGTACTGTTAAATGACAACTAATTGATAAAAAAAAAGGGGTACAACACACAGGTACAACTAAAAAAAAAAAAGGAATATCATTTAGAAATGTAACGCTTGTTGCCACTTACTTCAGAAAGTAAAACTAATATGTAGCTTACGTGAACACAGTAAAGTATTTCAACCCTAGTAATTGTTGTTAGTAATTGATGGATTAAAAATTGTGAAAATCTGAATTGTGGTGACTCAAAAAAAATGAAATGTTGGTGCCTTTAGCAATATGGGCAAGTGACAAATAATGCTGAAAAATCAAATCTGCATTTCCATAAAACTTGTCCACAGAGGGGTCTTAAAATTTCCTGGTAGACAGTGAACTTAAGAAAATGTAGTGTACTAACACCGGCAGGTTACATGACACTCCAAATCATCATTGACTAACAGAATACATAACTTAAAACCATCATAATCATCCTTGTTTATGACCTTCTAGTGGTTTAGAAGATGCACAGAAAGATGTTCAGGAAATTGGTCATTTTAATACCAACTGCTCCATCTTTCAGAACATTGATCTCTATGTCCTCAGGATCAAGACAAGATCAATAGTTTTCACTCAGTGGTTCTACCGATCATCTCTGTCACTTTATTAATCCAACAGCTACTTTGCTCATAATTCAGAAATTGTCCATTTCTGTAAATATGAAGAAGCAAGCTATTTAAATTCCACTCTTAGGGCGTCTTAGTCTTCATCCACATAACCTTTTGTTACTTTGCACTTGTCATGCAGATGTCTTTTGAATATTAAGGACAGATGGTTCAAAAAAATCACATCAACGCACCCACATTATTACATCAGTCTGCTTTGAAAACCCACTGTGTGCCAATATAAATGATTTTTGGCCTTCAGATGTCAAAATGCACATAGATTCAGGAGGTAACATTTTGATTATAAACCCGTTACTTGTTTCTACGTTTGTCAGTTGATTTTCTTTATCATTTCAAATTTAAATTTGTGCTCGGTGTAGAGGAAAACCTGAAATGAACCAAATAAATACCGTAATTTCCGGACTATAAGCCGCGACTTTTGTCACACGCTTTCCACCCTGCGGCTTATACAATGATGCGGCTTATTTATGCATTTTTTTCTAACGGCCGCCAGGGGCGCTCGAGCAGAAAAGGTAAGAGTGAGAC
>CAEFZY010039009.1:0-13395 GCA_903066815.1 Brachyrhaphis roseni
TTTAACTAAATCTGGGTGAGCCTTCCTAGCGGGGCTGAACCTGGTATTACCGCCAGCGCTTTAGCTAATAATAGTGGTGTTGGCCAGTGGTGTTCCTACTGCCTCAGTGTATCTCTGGTTCGTCAGGATCCGGTCGGAGCTTCGCTGCTCGGACCTTTGGCCGGCCCGACACTCCTCTCCCAGCAGCTAGGACTTCCGCAGGCCGTCATGGCCGCCCAGGCGCCAGGAGTCATCACAGGTGAGCGGGCCCCTCCGGCGCTCCCGGTCCTCCCTTCTTCCTGTGCCGCTAACCGCCGGCTGCTGTTCCAGGTGTGACCCCGGCGCGCCCCGGCCTGCCCCAGGTGGGGCTGGTGAACCCGGTTTTGGCTACGCCTCCGTTGGGCTCGGAGCCCAGGAGGAAGGAGGCGGAGTCCCAGCTGGAGGCGCAGCAGGAGGCGGCGTCGGAGCCGCTCAGCGAGCAAGAGCACATGAGCATCAGCGGCAGCAGCGCTCGCCACATGGTGATGAGGAAGCTGCTCCGCAAGCAGGAGGTGAGCCCGACCCGATCGGAACCGGGCCTCGGCCCCGACCTCTGACCTCTGCCCTCTGCCTCCAGTCCACCGTCATGGTGCTGAGGAACATGGTGGGCCCCGAGGACATCGATGACGACCTGGAGGGCGAGGTGACGGAGGAGTGTGGGAAGTTCGGCCAGGTGCGGCGCGTCATCATCTACCAGGAGCGGCAGGGCGAGGAGGACGACGCCGACGTCATCGTCAAGATCTTCGTGGAGTTCTCGGAGGCGGCGCACCGGAACCGCGCCATCCAGGCGCTCAACAATCGCTGGTTTGGGGGCCGCAAGGTGGCCGCCGAGGTCTACGACCAGGACCGCTTCGACGCCAGCGACCTGTCGGCGTAAAATCTGCCCGTCTCCATGGAAACGCTACTCCTCCTGCAGGCTGCGTCGAGCCGAGCCAAGCCGAGCCGGGACGGGCTTCCTCTCAGAACTGAACGTTCTGCTGATCCGGATCTGGACTGGAACTGGCTCCATCCGGGTCGGGGAACGAATAGCGAGTGGTCCTGGTTCGGACGGGACTGCTGCAGCTGGGTTTGGACCGGAACCGGCCTCGGTTCTCCTGGACGGACGATCCGGAACATTCCCAACACGAATTCTCAGAACCGAACAGAACTGGGCCTGGTCCAAATGAATAAATGTTTTTCAGCTGTTTAAATGTTGTGAAGCTGCTCTCTGATTGGCTGATCGGACTGGATCCACCGGACCCGGTCCGATCAGATCCATCCACCGACCCGGGTCGACCCGGTCCAAACGCTCCTGTCAGGAAGCCTCTGATCCCGCTGCATCGTCATGACGACCTGGGGTCTGTCTGGATCCACTGACGGCCCAAATCGGTTCTGGACCAGCTGGTTCTGGTTCTTCTGTTGTCTTTTTTTTCTGTTTTAGAAAGTAGGAATAAAATCACTCCAGAACCGGACTTGAGCCAGATCAGGTTCTGCAGGACCGGTTGAACAATGGGGCTTCCACAAAATTCTGATCAGCCTCCAGAACCGGATCTGGAAAGGTTCTATTCGCCATCAGCAGATGGAGAGGTCAAAGTTCATCTGGATCAGAACCAAAGATTTCACACCAACTGCAAAGCATGTTCTGGTCCGGTCCATTCTCCCTAAAACCAGAACTGAGCTCAGCCTCATGATAGGTCCAAACCCAGATTCGGTTCTGATCCGGTTCTTCCAGAACATGTTCTGCTGCTGGTCCATGAAGTTCTAGATGGCCTCATTGTTTCTGGACCAGTCTGAAACAATTGGGCCCTGAAAGACCTGCTGAGCCGGCGTTTCCAGAACCAGAATCAGGTGAGGATTAGAACCTGACTGAGAACAGGAATGTTAGAAGCCTTGGGTCAGAACCGAGCCCCTCTGGATCTGATCTGCGTTAATATCTGGATTGCTCTGGGTTCTTTGGAGAAGCTCGACCCAGAAGAACCAGCTCCTTCGGTTCTGCTCAGCCTTCCTCCTGACCAGGAGGCTGCAGTTTCGCCTTCCGGCCAGCAGGGGTCGCCCTCGACTCAGAGGACGTTTTCACACTGACAAGGTTCAAAGCTTCAGAGGCCGAACACCAGAACCGGATTCAAAACCAGAACATAAATATTGGTTCTGAGCTGCAAATTCGGGACTAAGGTCCAGATAAACCGAACCTCCAGAACTGAGCAGAACATTTCAGCGGTAGAAACGAACCAGACTGGCTCTGAGCTTTTATTTTGAAGTCTTGCCCCGCTACGCCGGAAGTTTGCGTACGGCGGCTCGCAGGACTCGGTCCGCCTCCAGGTCATCATGGGAGACTCCGTGTGCGAAGAACTCGAGGACCTGGTTCACTTCTCCGTCCCAGACCTGCCAGCGAGAGGCTACGTCGTGATGGAGGAGATCCGACGTCAAGGCAAGCTGTGTGACGTCACTCTTAAGGTAAGCGAGACGCGCCAGGCAGCGGTTAGCTTACGAGCTACTGGAATGCTAACTGGGTGCTAACTGGCTAACAGGACAGACCATTGACAAACAGCTGATAGGTCTTGTATTGATATTAGGTGACAGATCACGTGATTACACCTGTCAGTAGACAGGAAGTGAATTACCTGACCTATTGCATAGCAACTAAAAAGCGTTTATCGATCAGATCACAGCTGTTAAATGGAGCTGGAGGTCCGTTGGTTCTGGTTCTGACCCGGCTCGTGTCTGCAGGTCGGGGAGCATAAGTTCAGCGCTCACCGGATCGTCCTGGCCGCCTCCATCCCGTATTTCCACGCAATGTTCACTAACGACATGGTGGAGCGAAAGCAGGACGAGATCCTGATGCAGGGCATGGACCCCAGGTACACATTCAGTCCCTCACCAGTCCTCCCAGTCCTTCCCCAGTCCTTCCCAGTGCCTCCTAGTCTAACCAGTAGCTGTCTGTGCCGCAGCGCCCTGGAGGCTCTCATTAACTTCGCCTACAGCGGCCGCGTCGCCATCGACCAGCAGAATGTCCAGGCGCTGTTGATTGGCTCCAGCTTCCTGCAGCTGCAGAACGTGAAGGACGCCTGCTGCTCCTTCCTGCAGGAGAGGTGAGCTCCTCCTCACGCGCTCCATACAACGGCCGCCATGTCAGCTGACGTCTCCGTGGCGACCGGTCCCCTCTGGTTCCAGGCTGCACCCCAAGAACTGCCTGGGCGTGCGTCAGTTCGCGGAGGCCATGATGTGCACGGCGCTGTACGACACGGCCAACGGCTTCCTGCAGCGCCACTTCGTGGAGGCGGCGCTGTCCGAGGAGTTCCTGGCGCTGCGGGCCGAGGAGGTTCTGGAGCTGATGGGCTGCGACGAGCTCAACGTCAAGGCCGAGGAGCAGGTGAGGCGCGGCTCGCTCACCTCCGCCGCGGCTCGCTCACCGCCACACTCACCGCCCCACCTTGCCTGTGCAGGTGTTCGAGGCGGCGCTGGCTTGGGTCCATCACGACCGGGACCGGAGGAAGACTCTGCTGCCGGAGTTGCTGGCCAAGATCCGACTTCCTCTCTGCCGGCCGCGCTTCCTGTCCGACCGCGTCCAGCAGGACGAGCTGATTCGCTGCTGTCACAGGTGCAGGTGAGGCGCAGCGCACTTGAGGCACCGGGACGGTCCAGGAGATCTGAACTCACATCAGTCAGGTTCTGATTGGGTTGTGATCGGATCTGATTATCACTTTATTGATTGTCTATTGATCTCCTGGCAGGGACCTGGTGGATGAGGCCAAAGACTTCCACCTGGTCCTGGAGCGCCGCCCTCACCTGCCCTCCTTTAAGACTCGGCCGCGGTGCTGCACCGCCGTCTCGGGGCTCATCTACGCCGTGGGCGGCCTCAACAGCTCAGGTAGCTCCGCCTTTCTCACTTGAGCTGTTGCTGCTGAGTCCAGGTGGAGCTGAGTGGCCTCTTACTTTGGCAGGTGACTCCTTGAACCTGGTGGAGGTGTTTGACCCGGTGGGGAACTTCTGGGAGCGCTGCCAGCCAATGAGGACGGCCCGCAGTCGAGTGGGTGTGGCCGTCGTTAACGGCCTGCTGTACGCCATCGGCGGATACGACGGCCAGTCGCGGCTCAGCACGGTGGAGGTGTACAACCCGGAGACGGACGGCTGGACTCAGGTGTCCAGCATGAACAGCCAGCGCAGGTCAGTGGCCCACCTGGTACACAACCGGAACCGACCGATCAATAACCCGATCAATAACCCCATGCCACCTTCCTCAGCGCAATGGGAACCGTGGTCATCGACGGTCATATCTACGTCTGCGGCGGATACGACGGGAAATCCTCTCTGAACTCTGTGGAGTGCTACTCTCCAGAAACCGACAGGTGAGTTCTTCTTCGTGGGCGGTCTGTGAGGATGATGATGATGATGGTCGGTCACTCTCTCTTAGCTGAGTTGAGGTGAATCTTGTTGACCCGATTTCCACCAGACAGCAGGGGGGGCTTCTTAGCGCCCAGCGTAGCGACTTCCTGTCATGTGACTCACCATGTTTTCTCCTCAGGTGGAGCGTGGTGACGGAGATGAGTGTGAGTCGCAGCGCCACCGGCGTTACCGTGTTCGATGGGCGGATCTTCGTGTCGGGCGGCCATGACGGCCTGCAGATCTTTAACACGGTCAGTGCCGCTCGGCGCCGCCCGCTGCTCGGCGCCGCCCGCTGCTCGGCGCAGCCCGCTGCTCGGCGCCGCCCGCTGCTCGGCGCAGCCCGCTGCTCGGCGCAGCCCGCTGCTCGGCGCAGCCCGCTGCTCGGCTCACCTGTGTGACTCCTCCCCCTGCAGGTGGAGTACTACAACCACCACACGGACCGCTGGCACCCGGCACCGGCCATGCTCAACAAGCGCTGCCGTCACGGCGCCGTCGCGCTCGGCAGCCACATGTATGTCGCCGGTGGCTACGATGGCTCCGGCTTCCTGAGTGGCGTGGAGGTGCTGTCCGGCGTGTTGGGCCAGTGGAGCCTCCTGGTGGCTATGAACACGCGGCGCAGCCGGGTGTCGCTGGTGTCGACGGCGGGCCGGCTGTACGCCGTGGGCGGCTACGACGGCCAGTCCAACCTCAGCTCAGTGGAGATGCTGAACCCCGACACCAACCGCTGGGTGTTCATGGCCCCCATGGCGAGTCACGAGGGTGGCGTCGGCGTCGGCTGCGTCCTGTTGCAGCCCGCCTAGGAGGGGGCGGGGCCTCCGGCGCTGACCAGAGCTTCTCTGTAGGACGGAGAGGCTCGCCTGCTTCGGCATTCTGGGAAAAACTGTACAGCCTGCAGCAGCTGCTACGATTAATTACTGGCTTCTGATTGGTCAGAGGGAGTCCCATAGAGCTGCTAGCTGTAGCAACAGCACCTGGAGGGGCGGGGCTTTATGACCTGCTGGGGTGGAGTCACAGAGCCCACAGACAGAGGAGGCGGAGCTTCAGGGACATCAGGTGGTGGAGGTGACATCATCAGCACCTGGTCAGGTGCTTCCAGGACTTTTCCAGGTCACAGACGCTGGTTTAGCAGCGCATACACAGCTCAGCGCGCCCCTGTTGTTCAGATAATTTAATATAAATAATTTATTCAGAAGAAACGTCTTCAGTCCAATTTGTTTCTGACATCATACCAACATCACATGACCAGCTTTACTTTTCATAATACAAAATCACACAATATGTTTAAAGCGACAAAGAAAATACAAAGTTGAAATGAAAACTACTTTGGTTAAACTGAGACTTTATTGAACTGAAATTGAAACATTTTCCAGAACGTTTCTTTGTGAGCCTCCTGCTTTTTATTAAATATCATTTCAGATTTTTGTCCGATTTAACTTAAAAAGTTAATTTTGTGAACTACAGAAAATAAACTGCAGCTGTTGGGAAAAGATTTAATATTTAGCTATTTTGAAGTTTTTAACTCTATCATCAAAATCATGAATAGATTATTAAAATAATCGCTTCTTGATCCATTTTGGTTACTAAACGTTTTTTAATATTTAGAAAACTTTGTCTCAAAATTTATCGTCCAGCTGCATTAGTCACGGTGACGCATCCATCAATCGATCGATCAATCTCAATATTAAAGCATTTTATTCCCTCTGAAGTCGTCTGCATGATCAGTTACTGACTCCTGATCGATCCAAATGTTATTGATTTCTGGTGATCCCAGTAGGTCATCCTCTCCGTTACCATGGTGACGTCTGATCAGGAATTGAGAAGCAGACCGGGTTTTGTTGAACTGGGTTTATTAGAACCAGAACAGCTGATTTCATGTTTTCGGACTCTCAGAAAAGCACCTGAACACATCAGATTCACCTTCAGTCACTTTTATTTTGAAAACAACAAACAGGAAATGTTGGTCGGTACGGGAGGACTCCAGTCTGGAGCAGAACCAGAACTGTGAGGTCCAAATCGATCCTCGGACTCATCACACTCACACTGCATCTCAGCCCGACCGTGTCGGACCAGTCCCACCTGGACCCGATCAGAACCAGGTCCGTTTTGGTCTCCGGCGTTTCTGGTCGTTCTACATGTTGTAGATGCTGGTCTGGTCCAACTGGGTGGTTCTGATGATTGACAGAGGCTCGTTAACGACCCGGTCCCCTGATCCGGGGGTACCGGATCCGGTGTCTTCACTGGGGCGCCGATCCAGAAGGTTCTGCAGGGGGCGAGGCTCCAGGCCTGGATTCTTCAGCACAACACCTGCACAGGTGAGTTATAGGATTACTAGAAGGCTTCCTGTCATGTGACTGAGGTAGGCGGGGCCTTTCTGAGCTCCAGCGCCGTCAGAATCGGTTTCACCTAATGGGCGGAGCCAACCTGTCAGCCATACGAAGCCTGACCAATCAGATTGTTCAGACGAACTGATAGGACCAACCTGAACGAGTCACCAGTTCACTGAACTGAAACAAACTGAACTCCACTATTACATTCTGTTCCTACGTGTTGCTGTTGCTACATTTTGATGTTGCTACATGTTGCTGTTGTTACGTGTTGCAGTTGCTACATGTTGATGGTGCTATGTGTTGCTGTTCCTGCTTGTTGCTGTTGTTACGTGTTGCTGTTGCTGCGTGTTGCTCTGTGTTGCTGTTGCTACATGTTGCTTTTCCTACTTGTTGCTGTTGTTACGTGTTGCTGTTGCTGCGTGTTGCTCTGTGTTGCTCTGTGTTGCTGTTGCTATGTGTTGCTGTTGCTACATGTTGCTTTTCCTACTTGTTGCTGTTGCTACATGTTGCTGTTGCTACATGTTGCTGTTGTTACGTGTTGCTGTTGCTGCGTGTTGCTCTGTGTTGCTCTGTGTTGCTGTTGCTACATGTTGCTTTTCCTACTTGTTGCTGTTGCTACATGTTGCTGTTGCTACTTGCTGCGTGTTGCTCTGTGTTGCTGTTGCTGCGTGTTGCTGTTGCTGCATGTTGCTATGTGTTGCTGTTGCTATGTGTTGCTGTTGCTATGTGTTGCTGTTGCTGCATGTTGCTACTTGTTGCTGTTGTTACATGTTGCTGTTGCTACGTGTTGCTGTTGCTACGTGTTGCTGTTGCTACGTGTTGCTGTTGCTGCGTGTTGCTGTTGCTGCGTGTTGCTGTTGCTGCGTGTTGCTGTTGCTGCGTGTTGCTGTTGCTGCGTGTTGCTGTTGCTATGTGTTGCTGTTGCTATGTGTTGCTGTTGCTATGTGTTGCTGTTGCTATGTGTTGCTGTTGCTACGTGTTGCTGTTGCTACGTGTTGCTGTTGCTACGTGTTGCTGTTGCTACGTGTTGCTTTTCCTACTTGTTGCTGTTGTTACTTGTTGCTGTTGTTACTTGTTGCTGTTGCTACGTGTTGCTGTTGCTGCGTGTTGCTGTTGCTATGTGTTGTTGTTGCTACATGTTGATGTTGCTATGTGTTGCTGTTGCTACGTGTTGCTGTTCCTGCTTGTTGCTGTTCCTGCTTGTTGCTGTTGCTATGTGTTGCTGTTCCATGTTGTTGTTGCTACATGTTGCTGTTGCTAGGTGTTATTACTTGTGTTGCCGTGACTCACGGCGGTGCGTTGCTCGGCAGGAAGCGGTCCTCCTCTCCGTCCAGGATGCCGTGGTACAAGCCGATCTGTTGCTCCAGCCGCTGCCGGTTGCTTAGTAACATGTCGAAGTCGCGGCGCTGTTGCTCAATCTCGCTCCGCACGTCGCTAAGCTCCGCCTCCAGCCGCGCCGCCACCGAGCCCAGGTTCTGCAGCTCCACGTCGTGCCAGTGGCGGGCGTCGCTCAGCGAGTTCTCCAGGCCGCGTTTCTATGGGACCAGAGGTCAGGAGGTCATTAGGTCAGGGTCTGGGTGACCCTGGACGTGATGCTGCTGGCCTCACCAGCGCCCTGATGGACTCCGTCTCAGCCTGGAGACTCTGGATCCTGCAGCTCACGTCGCTGCACTCCGCCTTCAGTGCCTCCGCCTGCTGCTCCTCCGCACTGAGACGGCTGGCCGCGCACAGCGCCTCCTGCGGGGCGGGATGGGGTT
The DNA here is from genome assembly GCA_903066815.1 of Brachyrhaphis roseni. Taxonomy (NCBI): domain Eukaryota; kingdom Metazoa; phylum Chordata; class Actinopteri; order Cyprinodontiformes; family Poeciliidae; genus Brachyrhaphis; species Brachyrhaphis roseni. Next base: position 8,465 of record CAEFZY010039009.1, read on the forward strand.
AGGGTATGGAGGGGACGGCTGGTCCGGCTGGTTCTCTGACCCGGCCTCACCTTGGACTCCAGGTAGCCGTCGGTGTCGGCCCGGTTCCGCTCCGTCAGCTGCTCCCAGTGGGTCCGGATGTGGGCCAGGATCCGGTCCAGACCCGTTTCCACAGGAGTGTCTGGTTCGTCCACGTCCCATCCTGCGGTCCGGCTGTATAGGGCGCGGACGTCCTGCGGGGACAGGGACAGTCCGGTCACCAGAGGCCCGCTGTTGGTTCTGGTTCCGATCGGGAGGCAGCAGAACCTGCTCATGGCGGCTCTCCAGGCCCCGCAGCTCTGCCCTCATGCTCTCCATCCGTTCCTCGAGCTCCGCCTTCGTCACGGCCGCCTCCTCCATCACCCGGCGGAGCGAGCTGACCTCGTCCTCCACCACCGCCCTGAGGGACGCCTCGCTGTCCAGCCTGCACACACACACACACACACTGCCATCATCATCATCAGCTGGCCAATGGTTTGGTGAGAACAGGAAGTTTTTCCTCAGTTGATATTTTTCTTCCTAATTGAACAGAACCAGATTTTTCCTCTGGATGAAGACGAGGTGTTTCTGTGATAGACCAGGATTTATTCAAACTCTAGAAGGATTTCTGGGAAAGTTTGTCTCTATTGAATGTTTGAATCGAGGCAAACAGCTGTAAAATGAACTCTGACACCAGGTTTATACAAAAAGTATAAACCTTTTTATATAAAAAGTAGAATCATCATCGACTCACTGAGCCCAACAGTCACCAAACGCAGCAGAAACATTTAATCAGAGCCTCTCTTCCTCCTGGCCTTTAAGCTGTAACCATGGAGATGAGCTGGTAGATAACTATTCACATATTAAAGTGGAGGTTGTGTCTCCATGGAAACGAGTAAACAGTCGATCTGCTAGGCAACCTGCTGCCAGGCCCAACATCAAACTCAACTTCACGTTTATTATGAAACCTGTAGAGAGAAAGTGCAGCTATGAACACAGAAATCCTAAAAACATGAACCATTATTTATTTCAGAATCACAAACCCTCCAGACTGAAACACCTGATTTACAGAGGAAATGAGAAAAACCACAAAATGAATCTGAACATTAAATCCAGCAACCAAAATGTCTCAATTTAACAACTTAACTGTAAAAGCCTAGAAGAAATTAAAAATCAATGAATCTCTTCCTGCTGTCTGGATGTCCGACCCAAAAGGTTTCTGTCAGAAAGTCCAGCCCTCAATGAGTTCCACTGACTATTGGGTTCTACTCGGGTTCTACTCAGGTTCTGACCTTTCTTTAAAGTCTTCTGCGTTGGCCTGAACGTTCTCTGTCTGCAGCATCAGCCGAGCGTTTTCCAGGATGGCTTCACTGACCTGCAGCATGTGGGACATCACAGTTTAGAATCCTGACTCCAACCTTACCCCTCCACCCGCCGGTAGCTGCCCCCCTACCTGCCGGTAGATGTCCTCCCACTCCCTGCGCAACGGCCCCCAGGCCCCGGCGCTGGCCGCCTTGCGGTCCAGGCTGAGGCGGATCTGCTCCTCCAGCTGCCGGTTCAGCTCCTCCAGCGCCCGGACTTTGTCCCGGTACTCCATCAGGCAGCTGTTCAGGCCCGTGGCGCTGCCTGCGGCCCGGTCCCCGGCCCGGGGCAGCACCGGCGCAGCGCAGCTCCTCATCCCCTGCAGGAACACGCTGCTGATGCCCAGAGCCCGGCGGGAAACGCGCGTCCCCAGGCCACAGGCGGCTCCCGGCCCCACTGGCGCGCCACGGGCCATCGTGGCGCCAGCTGCGCCCGGCCTCCCGCCGGAGGCTGCGGTCGGGCGCTCGGAGGACGACTGTCCCAGGAAGGAAGGGTGGCGTCGGGGCAGAGGCATGACGCTTGGCGGCTCCCGCGGTCAAACCCCCCACGGCGGCTCGCCTCTGGGATTTATGGGGAGACGGAGTTCTGGAAACACGGTCCGCTTTGTCCCGGAGCTGTTTGTGCCGCGGAGCCTGGCGGCCTTTTGTTCTGGTGGAAACTCGGAGTCCCATTTCAGCTGCATCAGCAGTGGGGTCATGGGGTCACGGGGAGCCGTGGAATAGACCTGAGCTGCAGCGCTCAGCAGCTTCTGACCAAACATGGAAAGATGGAGAAGATGAGAAGAAACATTTGGGAAAAATATGGAAAACCTGATTTAGTCCTCTGTCCTTTTTTAAAGCAGGTTAAACTTCTGAGATCCAGAACTGATTCTGCAGCAACATGGTTACCCCAAAATAAACCAAACTAAACCACACTAAAAACTAAACTTAAACTAACTCAACTAAAACAAACTAAAAAACTAAACCACACTAAAACATAAACCAAAACAAACTAAACTACACTGAAAAACTAAAGTAAACTAAACTATAGTAAAAAGTAAACTAAAACAAACTAAACATGCTGGAGCTCCTGTTAGTCTTGCTCTGGCTCCGTCCTGATGGGATCCTCCATCTCAGCTTACAGCTGAACCAGATGAAATGAGGGAAACTTTAATGTACAACTTACACACTGTTGCTTCACATCATCACAGAGATCACTCCTCAGAATATGACCAAGACGTATTAGTCACCAAACTCAAGACTTGATTTGCTAATAAAAAGAAAGAACATACATCTTCTGATGCTCCTGGCGATAATAACAGTCGGGTAGCAGCTGTAAGCCGGTGCTGCAGGGAGACAAAAGGACCAGATTGTCTTTATCGTACAGGAAATGATTTACAAAATGGCTGCCCACCTACAGCCAGTGTCACAATCTTTAAGCCCAACAGACAAATCATGAAGGTACGAGTTAAAAAGAACTGTTTCAGAAAAAGGTTCAGAAAACTCTGAACTTAACTTGCATAGACTGATGAGAATAGCAATAATGTAATATTAGATTATGTTCCTCTACGTTGCAGTTTATGAACAGTTTATGGTGGTTAACTGTAAGAAGTTCCAGATGCTTCTAAAAACACAAATGTTCTGTATCTTTTTTTTTTTTCCCGAAGAGTTTTTAGCGGCGCTAGTGGCTCGCATTTTTTACAGTAGACTGACAGGAAGGAGGGTGAGGAGAGGGGGGAAGACATGCGGCAAGGGTCGCCAGGACCGGTAGTTGAACCCGCGACGTCCGCGTCGAGGACTAAGGCCTCCAAACGTGGGGCGTGCTAAACCCCTACGCCACCACAGCACGCCTCAAATGTTCTGTATCTTATATTCATTATGATTTCTTTCAGTGAATAAAGTCATAAATCATCACTGAGCCAAACTGATCATCAGTTCTTATTTTCTTGACTGGTCTCATTATCCACTCTGGATTTCTTCCCAGTTTGTTCTTTTACTGCTGATGGCATGAAATCAGTAAGATGTCATGTTTTAGAAAACCTCAAAGTAACACCTGAGCTCTTTGATTAGTGACCCTCAGGTGACCTCTGATTTATTTAATGGCATTTTCTCAACAGCAACACTTTGTCTGCTCCAACAATCACAACATTATTGAAGTCAATGTTGCAACACTGAACCTCTGACTATCTACAGTGAAAACATCCACAGCAATGGACGCTCCATATTTCTGCAATATCTCCAGTAAACCTTCAGCACTAGATTACCACCCAGCCATCTGCATAAAAGTGTTAAAAAGAATTTGACAAATGATCACAAAATATATTTCTGTAAGTAGAAAATAAAAGTGGATCCAACACTGAGCCCTGCGGTACGCCACTTATAGTTGTAAGAAGAGATGATGCGTAGCCAGTTGAAAACTGCGCTCTGTTTGTCCAGTGATCAATAATCAGCTGCCTGGATGACATCATTAGAAACCTTAAAGTGGCAGTGGCCGATTTTCACCAACAGGCAAACTTCATTATTATGTAATAATAATAATATAGTATTTCCATCCAGATAAGCAAAGAGAAACAAAACGGGATGCATAAGACTGACCCGACCCGTCATGAACATGGAGTTGTTCAAATGTCTGAAGCGTCATTCGGTAAATAATGACCATGCAAAGTGTCATTAAAAATGCCAGCTGTGCATTATTTTATAAATAAGGAAATTATAACGCAAAGTTGCCACAACCCTCAAATAAAGTGTTACCAAAACGGCTAATTGAAACCAGCTAACTTATCTTAAACTCAAAACGCAGACGAGCAAATTAACTGGAGCTCCATTAGAACTCAGGGGAAAAATCTGGGGTAGTTATAGACCTGGGGCAGTTCTTGAAGGGTGAACAGGTTGTTACTGGGGCTCATTTTCAAGCAGTCATGGCCACCGTTCACCTCCCAGGTTTCTATACTGGAAAACCTGGAAAGATCCATAAAACCTGGTGGAGAATCCGGAAAGATCCAGAGGAAAATGTTGGAGCTTTTCCTGGTGATCCAAGGAAGTTCTCACATCACCATGGAAACCATCTTGTTTGGTTAGAGCTCTGCGTTGCCATATGTAACATGGTTAAAATGGTTCAGGTTAAATCCTGCTAAAATGCACCATCTGCTGGTAAAAAGTTGTACTGCATTCACCGTAGAAAGAGCGGTGTATTATGGGTAATCCTCAGAGCTATGAGGATCACTGACGAGGTAACGTGTCTCTGCTATGTGATGAAGAAATATTAGTTATGCATTTTATAGAATATGTTTATGCTTTTCGTTTTATCATATTATTGAAATATGTTTAATCAAGGTTACGCTAGTTCTGCTGTTATATCGTTTTTGTCGTGTTTAAGAATGTTTAGTTTGTGAGAAAATGTGGCGGGAATTTCCCACGCAGTAACATTATGGCTCCTCTTTGCAGGAGCTTGTTTTATGCCAGAGACTGACCTCTGACCTTACCTCCATGCCCATTGTGTGAAATGCAGGTATGTTTTGTCAAATCTGTTGTAGCAGATGGTTAACATAAGGCTGAGTTTTACATTAACAGTTTTATATAAAGATATGGTTCATT
>CAEFZY010039012.1:0-23998 GCA_903066815.1 Brachyrhaphis roseni
GCAGTCAGCAATCTCTCTTCTCTGACACAGAACGAAAACCCGCGTTCAACTCTCGGTCACCACACATATTCTGACTCGAACTTAATGATTATTGCAGAGAGGAGTAAAAAGAAAATCCAACATGTTCTAGTTTCACCCTTGCATCATGAATTCGGCTGATTTATTCTGCAGCAAAACCCACACAGACGCACTCACTTGGTCTCCTGTGGTTGATTCAATCACCACAGCATCTGGTGCGCGCTTGGGTGGAGGCAGAGGAGCCTGGGGAAATTTAAACAAAACAAAAAAAACTGTTAAATATGATGAAGCATTCATAACAGTTTTCTCAAGTTATATATATGAAAAAACTGGGAGGCTGTAAAGGGTAAATAAACAAGTGTAAAATCTACATATACAGCAGGGAATAGTAGGTACACACAAATATGGGAAAAATGTGATTTGATTCCAGCAACATTTCTCTATTTTTTAACATTTAATAAGTGGAAACAGGTGAATTATAGATGCAACTTTTGGATATATGATATTTGTGCCCACAATGAGCGTATGTGAACTTGTGACCAAGATGTACAGCACATGTGTGAAACTCAAGGCCCGTGGGCCAAATCTGGCCCGCCATAGCTTTTTATGTGGTCCTCTAGGTTCTAGACTAAACACTAAGTGTGCTTAAATATTATTTTAGCAATCAAATCAATGCAGTTTTTATCCGTTTACTGCCAAATTATAACAATCAGTCCCTAAAATATTTTAAGAATTACCTTGGAAATTCACCCAAAATCAACAAATCCCCATACTTTTTTGCACTAATAAATGGGAGTTTATTGCAGATTTTTCTCAAAAATTTCCCAAAACTTTCTTACTTGTGCTGAACAGCTGCCTCAGCCTTAATTGATGTCAGATTATAATCCACAATCTATACAGCGAGTAATAAAAAGTCACATTTACCGTCATAAATAAGTGCAAATATCGAGGCCAAGTTCAAGGCATTAAATTGCAAAGTAAAATCTCTTTTAAGTCATCTTTGAGGTATACAGAATTTTTATAACAACTTATGGTAAAACCATTAAAAAAATGTGGTATACAGGCCACTATGTGCCTGGAAAATACGTGATATCTTTTAAAAGTAGTTTGTGAAGTGTCAGGATCTCTACTTACAGATTACCAAAAGAAAATATCTACAGTTTTATTAATATTAAGAAGCAGACATGAATAACATAACTATTTCCTCTGCAGCCTGTTTAGTGGAAACATACAGTTTTCTGCATAAAATTGTGCTGCTGCAATAAAAGATTGATTTAATGAGTGTGACGGGTATTAAATATGGCAGCGAATTCTGGCACATACTGCTCCTTATTAACTGTGCAAAGTGTCTCAACAATCACTGAAACTTCTTATTATCTACTGACAAGGTTATTACAATATTACTTCTTAGGGTAAAGTTTTAGAATCAAAGAATGTTTTCCACTTTATCCAACTCACGTCTGGAAATTTCTCTATAATAGTTGTAATATTTAATGTTTATCACAGTAGGTAGGGTTTAAGTGAGGATCTTTGAATTGTTTTTCTTCCCTTTACTTGATGAAATATTAATTTTTTGCCATCTTATTTTTTAAAAAGCTCCAATAATTTGCAATACGGTGCCATATTTCAGAGCTGATGAGCCTCTTCACATTCAAACAAACTGGGACATTTCAACAAGCTTTTTGCTTCCCAGTCTGTTAGTTAGTTGTTTCAATCAGAAAAGCCTTTTTATGACTCTTAAGCAAACATTCAACACAAAACTCTGGCGTACTTTAGCTTTGTCTGAGCTTCTTTTTCCTCCGAAGCGTCCAGCTCCAACCACAAACACTGAGAACTGGTTGTAGCACACGAGCTCGTCGCCGTTGTAGGTGTTCACTGCAAGACAGAGCAAACGCTGGCATTTAATATGATAAACCAAAACTAATTTCTGCATAGTTGTCATGTAGAAAGAAAAAAGACATAATGTCACTGCAACATGCAAAATAACCCCAATGTTACTTCTCTTTTCACCACAGCTAACAGGTTTAATGTGAGTGAGGACATTTTATTGACATTCTCCCGAGTCAACACACAGAAAAACCCCAGGTCCCACAGTTTCCTGGTTTAAGATGGATTAATTATAGATCAGAGGTTTTAAATAACATTCATCTCTGAGGAATTGCCACACAAAAGTATGAGCCATTCACAGTCTGTTATTCTGGTCCCTGCAGACACAGACTGTAAATTAACTTTCATTAATTCAGCCTGAGAGGGATCTGTGAGGCCAAAAAATACACTAAACTGAAGAAAACAAATGGATATTGAATAAATACACTGTATGATGAAAACTCTGCAGTGTTAAAGGGTAAATCAAAACTCACCGTCCAGCAAGATAACAGCTCCAGATCCTTTGTCTAGGATGTCTGCCACTGTGGTCTTAGAGGTAAGAGTACCTGGAGGGACGATTAAACGCTTAACATGAAAATATTTACAATTCTGCAACATCTTGATTCAAAAGAGAACCAGTCAATGTTAAATTTCTGCAAGAAAATCAATTATCAGAGTGATTAATCAATTGGAAAAACTGACAGAGTGGCATTATTTTCCACCCATCTCATCTCTCTACTAAAGTATTGTGGATAAAAAGAAGTACTGATGCATGCAGCTGTGGGCTACAGTCTTTGTTTGAAATGTAAAAACAGAGTTACAGCTGGTAAAACTCTTTAAAATCCAGCAGCTGAGTATTAATAAAAATGTGATTAGAAGAGTTTCTGAGGAAAAATATAACAACAAAAACAGCATCAACAAGCTTCTGGGTTTCAAAAAATATTTTAGGCCCAGTTCAAGTCACCAAGAGAGCAAACAGGTAATAAAACTACCCTTTTTTATTTCTTTATGTGTTTAGGATGTTATCTGAGAAATCAAACACAAAGCATGTCAAATTTTTAAAAAATACACAAAATTCAGACATTTGGATATTTAAATATTATCCAGTTCCAATATAAAGCGTTTACAAAATAATTATTATGCTACGGCTTGAAAATTATCTTAAAACAACAATATTATTGTTTATTGCAATAATTTCTGGGACAATTTCTCATCCAGTAAAATGTAAAAGAACTAACTGCTTATTATTTAAAATATCCAAGAGAATATGTTATTTTATAAGCCTGAGTAAATGACACTGAAAGAGCGTTTACTTCCTTTCATGATGAACTACAACCCTAATTTACCACTGCGTAGAATCGGGGTAAATACCTGAAGTAGGCAGAGGTTTGTAAAGCTCCAGATACTGCTCTCCATGCAAAACCTGAAACAACACAACAGCTGTGACACACATTCACCAGAAAGTCTCGCAGCCTCATTAGCGTTAGCAGTATACTATTTACTCTTCTTCTGTGTGCAAGACTGTGTGAAATATCCCATATGGACATAAATCTGCATCAACATATTTACAAACAGCAAAGTTGTGTATACACTTATATATGTGCAAGATCGCACAGGCGGATATCCTAGAGAGTAATCTGCATGTTTCCTGACCTGTGTGAAGTCTATGCTGAGTCCAGGGACGGAGCTGAGGCCGCCGCCCATCGTGGCGGCCTGCGAGGGGATGACCCCGAACGTGGGGAGGCAGCTGAAGTCTTGATGCCCTTCGTACAGGAACCTACGTTAAGATGCAAAGTGTCAGTGATGGTTGCACAGATGGCTGAACATGCATGACAATGAAGCAAGCAGGGTTCATGCACTTTTCCCACAGTAAAATTCAAGCACTTTTCAAGGTGTTTTCAATCCTTTCCAGCATCACATTTTGGAGATATGAGCAACACAAATGAACAAGACAGTTTCAGTTCAGCATTATATTTATTACTCCTATAAAAATTCTGCAGCAGGGACAAGGTAAACTAAAATATAGCAACACTTTACGTTTTGAAATGGCCCAAGAAAAAATCCCTAAATTTCAACCTTTTGTATCAGTTACATACAATAATAACCAATTTCGCCATTTTGAACAATAACTATTTATTACACAGAAATAATCCAAACAAATCATGGATAAACACTATATTATTATTATTATTATTAATGTTACATTCTATGTTGTTTTTAACACTTCAAAACATTTTGCTGTTACTCCTGAATTTCCTCTTTGCGGGAAAATAAAGGCTGTTTCTTCTAAAGTACCTTCTTGCTAAAAATTAAATGCCTGCACACAACAATATACAGTTGAAACCACATATTTAAATACACCAAATAAAAAATACAAAAAAAAAATTTCTCACTGTCTGGAGATAAATCCCACCAAACTTCTCCTGTTTGAGGACAGGTAGAATTACAAAAACTATTTCTATTTGGTAAATGCCAGAAAATGTAGCAACAACATTTTTTTAGAGATTTTTTCTTTTGTGCAACTTTTCTTGAATTCAAAAGTTTACATACATTTGGTCAGTATCAGGAATTACTACCTTTTAATGCAGTTTTGAACAGTCAAATTTTTTGGGTTTCTCACAACAATTTGCTAGTTTTTTGGCACACAAACAAAAAGCAGATGCATACCTGAGGCTGTCTGGATCTTTGGTGGACATGCCGACTCCCAGCGCATAGAGGATACACTGGTTAGAGGTGAAGCTGAACGAACTTGAGGGTAGTTTTTGTCCGATAGCTTCCGCCTGAAGAACGAAATTATTATTATTATTCAGTTACCTCTCAGATCCCCTTTTTCTTCTATTTCACAATTATGCACTACATTCATATAAAATCAAATTTAATATGTTTAATAAAACACACTAAAATTTGTGATCTGAATGTAGGAAAATGCAAAAAAAACTCTGTTCTCCCTCTCAAACTAAGCCAAATAAAACAGAACCCTCCGATTCTGCTGCCAACGACTAATATTAAAAATCAACCACTACCATCTCAGTATTCATGCCAACTTTAGTTGTATGTCCCCAAAGGACAACTGCTTTTGCAGCAAGTGAAAATACCATGCATGTGTAAGACTTAACAAAATATATAGAGCATATTCATAATGAAAAGACTGGAAGAAAGTGAGAGGCAAAAGTAAACAAATTATATAATTCTTATGAATCAATAAGGAGTTAAAATCTTCAATTGAAGTAGATAAAAGAATTTCATCTGGTTAAGAAATAGGTGTGATGAGGATGGAGTTTCTTAATCTCTTGTAACAGATTAAGAAACAGAATAAATTTTAAAAAATACACACCAAGGTGTTTGCTACAAAAAGGAAATAATACGACCACTAGCTAAACATAGTAAACTACGGTGAAAGACTAACACTTCCTGTTTTCAGTGAATAACACTTCTACATTCAGTAGTCAATGAATTTCACTCATTGTTTTTAGCAGTCCTTGAGCCTGCGGGGCGGAGGGTGGTCTCTGAAAGCAAGGGAGAATCAGCAGCTCAGGGCTGAGCTCCAGGCCGGGATCAGGCTGAGCTTTGTGAGAGATCAGCACAATCACACAATGAGTGGAGAGAGGCAGCCAAGAATTGAGCCAACTTCGATTTGTGTTTGCATCGGAGGCACCGGGAGGCCTGAAAACAGGCACAAACTCCTGAGCTGAACAGTAATTAACCGTTAATGATACTGAGCAACAAAAGCCGTCCTAAAGATCAACGAGGTAAGGCGATCCGCCGGGTCAGAAATGTTCTCAAACCGTCATCAACCACAGTTTTAGCACATCTGGCAAAACCTCAGATCATTAATTTCCAGCTCCAGAACAAGTAAGAAAAAAACAAACATATTTCTGTTTTTACTCTTAGCATAATATTCCACAAAGAATAAATTTAGTCGCTGGACTTGAAACATAGTCTTATTTGTCACAGGCTAAGTGACAAATAAGACTTGAATATTTTCACCCTGAAAAAAACCCCAACTATTTATTGGTGCCAGAACTTTAATGAGCTGATTTAATTACATAAAACTTGTATAATTTTTCTTTTTAATATACACTAAAGTCCAGAGCCAGAATGTTTGTATTCACACGTTTCTGGATCATTCATGTGGTAATCGAGTCCCACCACTAAGCCACATCCACAAACAACAACATCTGATTTAATCAGTAAATATCTTTGTTGTTGAGCTCATATGTTGTTTTTTTTAATTTAATAACTTAGCAGCAAAAACACTTTTTGAATTGAAAATGTTCATTTTGGCAATATTTAGCTGTCAATTAAAATACGATTCATTTAAATGAATGAATTAAAAACCCAGCAATTAATTTGATTAAAGAATTTAATCAAATCCCACCACTAATATTTCCTAATTAAGTGATTTCTGAAGGCAACTGGTTAAATCCACTGCTGGATTTAGAAATGTTTTGCCACCTCCAACAGTTTTTTCTCCATTATTCACCCGTTTTCAGCAGCATTCATTCCCCCCACCATCAGCTCTGATCATCCCTGCTGAACAAAAGCTTCCCCACAGCATGACGCTAGAACCACATGTAGCGTTTTTTCATGCAATCTTATTTCATACTAGCTGCTTCTTGGTCTTCATGAAGCTGCTTGTTCTCTAACAAACCTCTGAGTCCTTCACAAAACATACAGATGGACTTTCTGCAAATTAGACGAAGATAATTTGTTGCAATGGACTTTGGGGTATCAGCATAGAGGGGGATGGATTACAAATGGATGCCATACTTTGAGGATTTTTACTTGCAAAAAGCTGTCAGAACAAATTGTCCTTCAACTGCACAATTATGAGTTACTTTTTGATTTTCTATCACATAAAAAAAAACAATAAACATTGTAAGGGAGGAGCTGCACTCAAAATTTCCTTTCATGCATTTTCTGGAAATTAAGAAAATGTATAAGCTTTAAACTGAACCCAAGCAGCTAAACTCAAGCCTCCGTTAAAGAGAAGAGATTTAAAAAAAAAAAAGAGGCTTATGAATCAATTCCATTCTATTCTGACTATTTTTGGTTGGTTTTTAGTTGTTTCTTAAGTTACTGAAATAAAATATTTGCTTACAAATACAAAAAAAGGAGGAACAGAACACAAAATGTGAAATGAAGGCTTCTACAGTAAATACATTGTTACAAAACAAACAAAAAAACAGGAAGAATACATGACCTGATATAGTCTGATTAGATAAAATAAAACTATAGAAAAAGGGTGAAGATGATGAAGATTTGAAATTTGCCCAATATTAGAATTAGATTAACTGCCAGTCATCTGCTTGCATTCGTATTCCAGGGTTTCCCCTCAATGTATTATAAGCCTGGCGGGCCGCCAGGCTTTACTTGTGTCCCCACCAAGCTAAGCATTGCTTATTTATTTAAGTTTTTTCTTAAATGTTTGCATTTTAAAACTTTGTAGTCGGTGTCTAAAATAGGAAAGGTCAAGACACTAGTTTGGCAGTACTTCAGATATTCAAAACAATAAACTAATGATAATCAATATTGATAGGTATGGAACCATATTGTCCATCTGTAGCTGCAGCATTAAAAATTAAGCCAAGAAAAAACACTGTTGAAGATAGGAGCTAACTAACTCAGTTCAGTGAAAATATTGTGCCGATTCTTTATGTTGCTCCTGAAAGTGGTTTTAATCTTTTGCCCAATCCTTGTTTATAGTGGGGCGGGGGAAGAGAAGCTAAATAAAATGTCACCCAGGAGCTAATTTCTGAATAAGAAATCATGAATAATGGAATCAAGTTAATGATTTTTATGTTTAACTAAAAAGTATGTATTTAATTGATATGACTCCCACATCTCTGTCTCCCCCAGACAAAAATTCGACGGCCCTCAGGCTCCTGTTACAGTGCTAATTGAATGCTTAATGTCCAACACCACAGAGTGTGCTAAAACCTAAAACATGGCAATATCAACTTTAGAAAGAGAATGAATTAAATAGAGTTGGAAAGGGACTGCAGCGGCTCATTCATATCAATCAGTTATTAAATGTGAGAAACGTATAGCATTATCACACCTCTGTGGCAACATTACAGTCATAGCTCTCCTGCTGCAGCTGATTTGTCATATTAATGACCGCAGAGCCTCAGCTTAAAACAATCCTGCTTGGCAGAGTGGTGCGATTCCCTCTGCATAATATCACCTCTCAGTTGGTCAGAAATCACCATAAAGCCTGGCCTCTGGAGGCTCGCTTTTAATTAAAACTGCATTAAAATGCAGATGTGGGAAATGGCGTTCTTTCAGAACTGTTCCCACACTCCTTTTTGATTTCATTTTATATGCTTTCATGTGTTCACACAGAGATTAATCCCACTGCCTCTTGAGAATATCGGGGGAAGAAGAAAAAAGAAAAATCACAATCAAATGAACATTATGCAGTTTTTTTTTCTAAAGGTGGTTAAATGTTTTATTCAAAACTGCAAATATTGTGATATAATAGTTCACTACTTAGCCAGCTGATCTCTAAAAACCTAGTTACATAAAGGTTATTTTCTCTTCATTATTCCTCCGTTTTTAGATTTCCTGCATCAATTTGAACTGATACTGAAATTCTCTATTGTGTGATTGTTTGAATAGACAGTATTATTACAGTTCTTTATAAAGGTATTCACTCACATTACACCACTGCAGAGATGAGCGATATGGACTTAGAAGTTTATCACAATATTTTGTGGTACTATTGTGATAACGATAAAAAGTACTACAAACTTTTACTACAAAGCCTACATGGCAAAAAGTTTTGACACCTCTGCATTAAGCTCAAAACGTCAGCGTAGTTTACTGAAATTTTATGCAACAGAACAGAATAATGATGTGTAATTGTGTTAAGTGGAGGAGCAATAATTCAAAAATCTAAACAAAGTGACCCCATTTACTCTCAGATCCCTAAATAAAAATCTGTGCAACCATACTGTTACAAGAAATATTCTTTGGAAGTTGTTGGAGAAGTTGCACTGCTGAATCCAAAAATGGCATCCATTATTCTCAATCACCCAGAAAAGCTTTTGGAAGAAAAAAATGTGTATTATTTAAATGTTACAAACTTGGATTTCTGTAAATTGAATAATTTTAGTACATATAAATTGAACATTACGTCTTCATTAAGCAAAATTCTCCTTTTCTTTTCTTTCCTGATGGACTCTCTCCCGCTGCTCTTCACTCATTGATCCCAGATTCTCAGGAAACCGATCTATATGTGAGAACAAGTCATGCATTTTGATGCTCATGTTGCATCCGTAGTTCAGAAAGTTGACCTGATTGAGCAAAAACAATGTGATTTTTGGATTCGGCACATCGAAATTACCCTAAACCAGTTGAAAAACTCCAGGAAATGTTTTGGCTGTTGCCCATTGTTATCTATGTTAAATAAGTTCTAATGCTGAAATGTAGTGGTGTCTTTATAACAAGTAAAATATAATGACATTACCACAGTTGTAGAATCTTAATATCCTCTTTTGCACTGATGGGTCCACTCTACACATCTTATTAGTTCTAATAATAAATAATCGTTTTACCGTTTACGAGTATCAACATCTGCATCCAACCATAGAAGTACATTTAATTATTAGACTGTTTTAGTCGCTAAGAGATCCATCCAGAGAGTTTGTAGCCTCTGAATTGCATAACAGCATTAAACTGAAAAGCATCTGTGATATTTTACATGCCATGTTGTGAAAGCAGCACAGAAACAATTTTGAATAATACAACAGTTATTTGAATCGGAAACTACAGTCTGTAATTATCATGCGGCCTCTCTGCAACTGTATAACCTTTTTACTGCCCTTACATCCTCTTTCAAACATCTAAACACATAAAACCATTTAGTGCTGGTAAGATAGTTGTGCACTTGGAGAGGAGCATGTCATAAAATCAACACAAGCACAGCGGCAGCACAGCTTGGTGTAACTTAAGCAATGCGTTGCACAGCAAGGACAACAATGCAAATGCAACTAGCGGAGCTGCACACACTGTCACACACACACGCACGCATGCAGTCTAATGAAGACACAATGGGGATGTTTATCTTCAGGCTACAGTGTGACTCTCTTCCAAATCCCAAGCAGGCAGCAGAAACAAAGTGAGGAGGACAGAGATACCAGAGAGACACGGAAACATTTTAGGAACAATGCTATAAAATCTTTGAATGAGCACGGCGAAGGCTGCTCATCCACCACAGGATTTTTAAAAAAGATCAGTTTTTTTTTAAATTTAAAATAAAACACACCCCGTTTAGCCTCTGTTATAGTTCCAGTGAGCATTTCTGCAGTCTTCATGCTGCACCGAACCCAAAGATTTAAATTTTTCATCATATAAATTATTCTGATGACAGTTTTTCTAATAAACTACACTCCATTGGAGAGGATGATTTTAATGCAGTTATTTTAAGTTTGAACGTGACTATTGCATGCTACGAGTGTGATGCGGCTGCTGTCCTTGTGGATAATCATTGCACATGGTGTGATTTTACTGTAGTGCTAATCTTTTATTTAAGCGACTCTGCAATATGTGAGCTGTCACAGATTCAGCGTCCGCAGTTCAGCGAGTGGGAACACAGGAACGTGAACAAACACCTACTGAGGGGAGATACTCTGTTGTCCACAGTCATCTTTTTAAAAAGCTAATCTGAGCAGACGCTTGTCTGGTCTGTCAACATTTCAGATTTATGGGGGATATCAACCTTCCTGCAGTATGTATGTTGTAAGAGCTTTGCTAAAGAGGGAATTATCATCCCTGACTTTATGCTGTGTGGGTTTATTACAGAGTAATGAGATGCAACGTCTGAAAGAGTCAGAGAGCTTACAGCCGCGTACTTTCAGAAGTCATTATGTCCTTTGTTGTCACACCCACAGGCCACAGGGTAAAACCTTAAAGCTCATTGTAAGTGCAGCCAATATAAGAAGAAACGAAATGCAAGCAGAGGTCACCATGGGTGTCTGAACAATGAAACAAGCAGAGCAAAAATGATGGAGCACACTTTCTGTTTTTGACTTTTGGATCATTCCTAGCTGTCTAAATTATACTTTGACTAACGTAGTAAATATGAAATTTTGAAATAATTGCACAATTGTAATCCTATAGAGAGAGTATGGATGGAGAAACCTGAAAACAAAAGTTATTTCAAAACTTACTTTGATAATTTTTTTTATTTATGAACCGTAGGTCCAGTTCAAAACCCTGATTTAAGATTGCATACTGGTCAAAAAAATATTTTTTAATTGGGTGTTTTTGTGTTCCCAACCAGAAATGGAAAAAACAAAACCACTGAGGGTTAAAGTATTGAAGCCAAACTCTGATGTGGCAAATCATAGAAGAAGCTTCTTCAAACATATGTAGGCACCTTGACTGTGATTTCTAACTCTTTTCTGATGATTTCCATGTGGCCTTCAATTGACTCAGCAAATAACATGTGACCATGTGCAGTATTGACAATAACAAACCAAAATAAATGAAAGTCAATCTTCCACTATTCTAAATACTCTAACAAGAAGGTTTCTCATGCTCCCTGTTGCCAAAATGAAATACATTTCCTGTTGCATGGATTCACCTGCAGGAAGCAAACAATCTCTTTGTTAACAAAAACCTGACTGTCTGTCTGGATCAGATATGACTGAGGCTCCCATTCGACTTATCAGCTTCTTATGATGATAAGTTTATACAATGAATTTATGTGTTCGAATCTTGCACTTATAATGAAAAGTCAAAGATTTTCTCTGGGATTGAAGGATGCATTTGCTGATCAACAAAGTTTTTATTTAGGCTTTCTTATTCACTCATCTACAACTCAGGCAAATCTGTCCTGTTCCATCAGGAAAGATAAAACCTTTGATTGAAAAACTGAATCGGGTTCATTAAAGAAGTCAGCTAACCTCAATTTTCCTTTTGCCTCACAATATTACGAAATATAAAATGGATTCACATCGAGTAGATCAAAACTTTGACCTTTGACTCCATTAGCTAAATCTAAATAACTTGTTAGTTCAGCAAACATTTGTTTCAGCTCCTCAAATTTGCAACTTATTTAGAATTATTTTTACCTAGTTATATATTTCCTTTTTTACTAAAAGAAAGTTTTGCTTTTTCAATATCCTACAAAAAAATAAATCAAGGTTTTACTCATGTATACAGATAAAAATAAATGATAAAAATAGATACAATTATGTTCTGCATATTCAGAATATTAAATATGATGAGACTGAACTGGAAATTAACAAAATGTCAGTCATATTGCAACTCCAAAGGAAAAAAAATCTTCCTGTAATAGTTTTTACTTTAATTTTAAAATGACTACCATTATTTAATTGTTTGCATTAAACTTGAATATTAGTTGCTAAAATATGATCCAGACAAGAAAACTATATTTTCCCCTTAAGCCTGAGGTATCTAGTGCTTCAACTACATTTCAGATTCCCTAAAATAAGCCCACCATGAACTTCTCAGCTTGCTGAATCCAAACATTATTCATAACTCAACAACAGGGTGCAAAAATGTTCACAACAGGGATAAGGAGGGAAGTACGATGGAAATAAATTCAGCAATCTTTAGCCCAGTGTAGAAGAAAAACAGAGCAGAAATTGCATCTTAACTTACAGGATTAAACCCTGATCCAGTTGCTCCGGAGGCAGCAGCTGCTGTTGGATTTGCACCAACTTCTCCATCTGACTCCACTTGAGACAGCACACTCACAACTGAATGCAGAGACTCTGCAAAAAGACAAGAAAGAAAGAAAAATACAGAACAGGAGAAGAAACTCTGAACCTTTATCATTAAAACCGCAGAAAGTTTTAATAATGATGAGCTGCATCTTCTTGTACTGTAATCTAATGTTCGGCTGGCAACGTACAACTACTCTGTCCATATTACACATCGCAAAAACTGGAAAAAAAACTTCCTGATGTAAGATGTATATTTCCCAAACAGAGAAAAGAGCAGAGAGTGACACTAATCTTCTCAATGAGCTTTTACCATCAGTCACCAGACATAAATAAAACTTGCTCCCAAGGTTGTCTAGTACGACTTAATGTAGTAACGTTTTTAATTAAAAAATTTTTAAAATAATTTTTTTAATTAGGTATGCATCTCTGTCGCTTTAGTTCTGATTTGTTCTTTTTGTGGACTTTTATTCATTGATTTTTTGAGGAGTTGCTTTTTTGAACAATTTTTCCCTCAGGTTTTGGATTCTGTGAACCTGGAAGTATTTTTGCTCTTACTTTTTTTTTTTTTTTTTTTTTTTACTGATTAGCATTTTAAGAACTCAAAATATACCTGAACTTTCAGGTGAATTAGCAGTGCTTGCTAACAGCTGATGATGTATTTAATGACATGTTACTGTGGAAAAGTGCCCAGAAACTGAGCAGATAGAATTTCATGGCATTTCAGTAACACTCTCTTCAGTCAGAGGCCTCTTCGGGCAGCAAGACTGACTGCTACTGGAGATCCTTGAAGCATTTCCGACAACAACTCCTTAACGATTCTTGGATGATATGAGTTACAGCAGTGTTTAATTTTCCTTTGGGATAAAGAAAGTATTTTTGAACAAAATTTTATTAATTTTGTCTAAAAATCACCATAACTGAAATCACATTTTGCAGAGTTTCACAAGAAACAAAACAACTTACTAATGTTTTTTTTGTTGAGAACCGTAAAATTTATATATTTTAAATGAACCAAGCTGATTTTTTATATGTTGAAATAACCACTAGACTCAATAACTAAATCATTAAAGAAACTATGAGCTTCAGTAGTGATGAATGTAATAAAGCTGAAACTCTGATTACAAGGAAAATACCTTTAGCAAAAGTTATATGGAACATTTTCCTGTGTAGGTTTTTTTACACTTTAAAAAAGTAAAAAACTTGTAGAACCAAAATACCATTTAAAACTTAAGATCAAACTCCATAAAAATCTAAATAAAGGTAATCTTTGTGAAAAAATAGTAATTCTATACCAGCAACATAAATGAATAACCAATTTTACATTTTAAAATAGTGTTTATTTTAATTTAAGATCATGAAAACACACAAGCAGTTTAATTAAAGATACCAGTCTAGATGTAGCTTGAAAAAAAGATCCTAAAAATCTCTCATTGTTATACTTATTAGTTCCTTCTTTACGTTGTCTGAAAGTGGAGTGTAAAGATGTAAATACCTATGCATACACAGACAACATGAACACAACAAGGCAATCCCAGGGAACCGAGGAAGCAGAATCTGAGGGAAGACTAAAGCTGCTCATTACCATCAATCAGTGGCGAGTGGTTACCGAACACGGGCAGCAACAAGTCTTTGCATTAAGCTACAAATGAGGAGGCACAACAAAGCCATGCTAATGAGAGCCGCTCACACCCTGTGGGAAAACCACCCCCGTTCGGTTAACGTCAACTCCCAGCGGCCACCAACTTAACATCTGAGAGAACAGGGACGGCCGGCGGAGGCGGAGAGAAATAATAATCAGTGCTGGACAACCTCTCTGTTTCCATCAGAGCTTTCCAGGAAAATTGCACTTGTTCAGATTGAACATTGCTTTCACCTTGACTTTCTCCCTTTCTTTGTGAGACCTTTAACAGTACTTCTTGCTTTTTGTTGAAGCCCATTAACTGTAATTACTAGTGTAATGGGTCACTTTTAAAATTAGTTTAATAATCTGAAAGAACAAAAACCATCTATAAAGGGGAAATGCTTCTTCACAGTACAGTATACATGTGTACTAATAAAAAATATTGTAGCATGGAGCATATAATTGGCCTCAGGTATCACTGACCTTGTACATTAGCTGGCTTGGTGGCATTTTCAAAATCACAGATCGCGTCCCACTGGTCCCGGACCCCCTCAGGAGTCATCGGTTTGTTCCTCTGCCTCACAATCCGGCCCTCAGTTCGCTCCCAGCGTACTGCGCACATGGATACACACAAACGAGGAGAAGGGGGTCACCGCCCGGTAAAAATCCAACGCATACATTACAAAAGAGCCTGGAGCTAATGGATATTACAAACACATGCAGACATCTCTTCAGGAAAACTACACAGAACTCACATTTACCAATCCAGCCTGCGCCAGCCTGCAAGAAGAGGAAATGTGAGAATAAACCATAATACACTCAGATTAAAGAAGAAAAATTATCTTTTTGAAGGCTGTCAACAAGACAGTAATTTTACCTCAAACAGTCCTCCATTTTCTTGGCATTGTTCATGACAGAGCCAGAGAACCAGAGGGGCGACGTACTCAGGCTTCAGAGACGCCACAAGGTCTAAAGACACAAAACACAAACATTTAGCAGAGTCAATTTATAGTCCAGGATTCCTCTACTAATACTACACACTGCATAAACCACAGATAGAGAGATGGAGAGATGGATGGACGGACGGACGGATGGATGGAAGCTACATCTAGACATT
The DNA here is from genome assembly GCA_903066815.1 of Brachyrhaphis roseni. Lineage (NCBI taxonomy): Eukaryota > Metazoa > Chordata > Actinopteri > Cyprinodontiformes > Poeciliidae > Brachyrhaphis > Brachyrhaphis roseni. Next base: position 15,320 of record CAEFZY010039012.1, read on the forward strand.
TTAATCTTTGTGTGCAGTATACCATATGTGAACACTCTTATCTAAAGTAGGTTTTAATAGTATGTTTATTACCAGAGGACAACACAAGGCTGGTTGCTTCTATTTTAAGGTTAATATTTTTAATCGTAAAAATAAACAGAATGAGCTGCAAAAATGGAGGAAATAATTTTCCATTAAAAATCGACTCATTTAGAAGTTAGAAGCCCATTATGGCAAACTCTTTTAATACCCTTCATCAACTATGAAATATTTACCTTCAGACGCCATACAGTATGTGTGCTTATAATATCTGCACCCTGGTGATAAGAGAGGAGGAATTCTGCCTCGCTGCGTTCACCATGTTGGCACCAGGGTGAGTTCTGTTCTTTGTCTTTCAGAAAAGTCTGAGTCAGTGAGCACAAACATATGGAACCAAGTCATTTACCAAGGTGAGGCCATCCTGAGACAGTTGGCACAGCACAGTGTGACAGATGCTACTGCAGACAAGCACGGCATGACAACAAAACCGTTCCTGTTTATTCCCCGCGTCAAGCGAGCTGTAGTCACAGAGCATGTCCATGAACCAAAAGCATTTACAAACACCATCGTCCTGGTCTTTATGATGCTAAAACACAAGCACAAAGTCTCATTTTTAACTCACTCACTGGTTAAATAACTAATTTTTTGGGTAGTTTTACTAGGCAGCACGTAAATTTCATCTCAGAAAGTTGGATATGACTGAAAAATACATTTATTTCAGTAATTCAGTTTTATTATGGCTTTCAACTAAAGGTAACATAAACTTCTATTTTTAATGAAATCAGGCCAAAAAAAGCAACAAAAAAGGATTTTTTTTGTTGCTTCGTAAACAAAAAAGGCTGCATAGAGCAGTGGCCTCAAACTGCATTCCTAGAGGGTCAGTGTCCTGCAACTTTTAGATTTTCTCCTTGTCCAGCACACTTAAATTCAATGGCTACACTGCCTCACTAGCATGCAGTCAAACTGCAAATCTCTGCTGATTTGACTAATATTGGAGCCGGGTGTGCTGAAACAGAGAGGCGCCTTAAAGTTGCAGGACATCGGCCCTTGAGGGCTGGAGTTTGAGGCCACTGACATGCAGGGTGAGGCACAAAAGGCCATTTCTAAAGAAGCTGCATCTGAGCACTAAGCAAACAAATGAAAAATTACGTGAATAGAAGAAATGTGGTAGAAAAGGGCACACAAGACATATTTGAATTTAATCTTAAGAGATATTTTTTTGCTGGACTTATGTAATAATTTTCCTGAGCTGTAAGCCATAACTATCAAAGCTAAGGACATAAGAGGAATGTATCGATTTTTCTGATTTGAATATATGCACAATATACTTAAGTGTGAGCAACTGACAACCTCAATTTCCCTCTGGGATTAATAAAGTTCAACCTAACCTAACCTCCTTTCTTGACTAACTAAAATAAATTAATAAATTAACTTTTAATGATTCATATGTATTGAGGCGTACTATAAAAGCTGTTCCAAGCTTTATTTCATATTATTGTGGATAACCAAGGCTTTATCATTTCTGTGAAGTAGACATTACAGGCATTAAAGGCTTTAGCCGCTCAACCTCTCTCAGCTAATCAAAGTTGTTGGCATCAACTAACTCACTCAACTCTTTGGTTGCTAGATAAAAATAAAGTAAGCATTTTGTTGATATATGCTAACATTTTCAAAAAAAGAAAAGGGTGTGGTTTACATCTATTGTCCTTATGTAGACCATTTCAGTGTAGCGATGCCATCTCTGATTACCTGGCGGCATGACGGTCTCCGTGAGGCGGGATCCCGCCACAGGAGCGATTGTGTTGCAATGGATGTTGTACTTGCGTCCCTCGATGGCCAAAGTGTTAGCCAGCCCCAGCAGGCCTAACTTGGCAGCGCTGTAGTTGGCCTGGCCGAAGTTACCATAAATGCCCGCAGCTGACGCAGTCATAATGATTCTGGTCACAGAAAACAAGGCCGAGTTAAAGCACTCTGACAGGAATCGCTGTGCAGGAACAGGAGACAGCAACAACCCACACACAGTCTCACAGGAAAGATACTTTCCATGCATGCCGAGCATCTTTAAGTGCCTAGTCATTGCAAATAAAGAATATGTTCTCTTCAGCAGAGAGTATTCAATCCATATTTAAGAGCTCAGGGATGTTTATACATCAAACCCACAGGATATTACTTGTGCGCACCATCTCGTGCAGGCGGTTCAACTCAGTCGAAAAGAAGTAAAAAGGTTAAGCATCAATGCCACATTAACCGCAGGAGACATCTGCAAAACCTCACTGCTTATAAAACAAGTAGTGATCCATAGCATACAGTCTACAACAATGCAATCTCCAAGGGACTGGCAATGACAAAATGCTTTTCACATCAATAGCTATTATGCACAAAGGACATGGAGCACAAATCTTTTGGCATTTACAGAGCAACACTGAGAAAATGCTGCATCAGATAGCTGGTAGAGAGGATAAAGCTGTTCAGTGACAGTATTTCTCCACGCCATCAGAGAGACAGAACTGGAGAGTCAGGTGACTGACATTTCGCCTTTTCTTTTTATGTCTCCTCGATATGACTTTTCTTTCAAGTGCACCATAAATTCTTTACTTAGGGTGGCTGCACACAAAGATTGAATTTCAGGCCTGAACACGAAAAATGGAAAACATATAGTCAAACAAAAGAGAATTTAAAATGATTTCTGTCTCTATTAAGAAAAACACCGTAATAGCATTTGTCAAGGTATTGATTTAAAACTCGCACAACTATTTTCAACTGCTTTCTGCTAGACTTGGTCAACTGCAGCATGCTGCAGTGCAAAGAAAGTTTCTGCAAAAAAGTTAAGTCAGTGTTTAAAATGTCATATTTCAATTCAAGCAGAGCAGCTTCTATGAACCCATGAAGGGCAACTGCCTCCTACTTTAAGGTAATGACCTTCCTCCGTTAATTATAATCCAAAACAGCCACATCTAAATAGACCTGTCACTGCTAGATGCATTTCTATACATCAGTGCAGGTGTAATTAACATTTATTACTGTTCAGTGGCCATTAGTTGTGTAAGGGAATTCAAAGTGTCTTATAAAAGAAAAGATAGTAACACACAGCATAATTAGATGTCTAACTAAGATGCATTTATTGCAACATAAAGGGTATGGTGTGTTAAAAAAACACAAATCAATACAAAGTACTTTTCCTGTGATATATAACAACATATATATAATAAACTTTAGAAATATGCCACTCATGGTAACAGCAACATTTGAGTTCACCTCTTTCTACTCTTCCACAAAATATTATTTGATACTTCATCAAAAAGGAAGATAAAAAAAAGGCCCAAAACCTACAAAAAAATTTTTTCTTTCTTATTTACTCTTCTCTATTTACAGTACAGAAAATAAGACTATATTTATAGTAGAGCTCCTTCAGTGGCAGATTGTTGCATCCTAGGTGCACAAAAGAGCGTTCTCAAAGGTCCTTCCTTTGAGACTCCTTGACCATCACTGATCCCAACAAACTAAATAAATCTTTATAACTCTGTTGTTTCCACAGTTTTCACATCTTGTATACAGTCAGTTATTTTTATGCACATGTAACAACAAATCTACACAAAGAGATTTTACAGCTGAATTTGTGAAAAACCTAAAGATTTTTACATTTTTTGAGATGCATCTGTAGATTACCTAGTTACAAACCTTTTTGAGCCAGAATTGTATCTCTCCTGAGCCTGAGTATAAATGTCAACTGGCAGCTGCTTGCTTTGATGCTCACCTGCCAAAATTTTGTTTTTTCATGTGGTTCCAGGCAGCTCGAGTTACCAAGAACGACCCTCTTAAGTGAACTCTATGAATAAGGTCTGAAATGACAACAAGCATAAGAAAAATACTTTTTTTTATCTGTATCCAGGTGTCTTGACTCATAACTTGAGTTACTGATAAATAAGTAAATAAATAAACAGTATTTTTAATCCAAACAATCTCTTTACCCCAATCCAAATCACTGGTTCTGGCAAATGAACGGTCACGAAGTATTCTGGGTAAACAAAAGCAAAAAAAATAAATAACAATGTAGGAGCTAACACTTAAAATTCCCTTTCACATTATTATAATGGTCCACACTTTAATTACTGTAATAACTGCATTCTAATACCAGAGGATCTCCATAATTATAACTGGGGAATGACTTACCCGGCATTGTTCACAACAACATCTGAAAAAGAATATTACCAAAATAAATTCTAGAAAAACCACCAGTACAAATAATTTACTGATTACAGCTTTCCAAAATGAAATACAAACCAATTCTTCCAAAGGCATCATGGGCACTTTGGATCAGCTTCTCTCCATCTTCAACAGAATCTATATACACAAAAGAAAATATAGGAACACACAGGAGATTATATTAGTTTAGATCTAAATCTCGACTCCACTGATTGCATTTTCAAAGAGAAAAGAAAGGAAGAGTTCAAAAATACATAACAAAAACAAACAGAAAAAGCTTTACTTTACTCTATTTTTCATTACAAAAGCAACAATCTGACATTTAGTCACCATACAACAAATCTGATATTTGCAAAAAAAAAAAAAAACAATACTAGTACGATACATGGAAGCCTTGTTTCTGTACAAGATCTATTTTTTCAAATAGAAGAAGCACAAAGAAAATAATATGGGGTTCTATCATTATCAAAACTCACTAACAAATTCATCAGTTAGAGGGACAAGCTGGAAATAAGTCATACAGTTTTTCTATCTGCTATCAAATAAACAACATACTACATATAATAGAGGGATGGCCATGTTTCTCACCATAGTTTGCCACAGCTTTGCCCCCGTTTGCTCTTATCTCCTCCACCACCTTATCAGCAGCTGCAGAACTTCTTCCACCCCCTTTTGTGTCTACCCCAAGGTCATTCACTTTATTGCAAAAAAAAGAAGACAAAGATTAGCAACACCGCGCAAATTGTGCAGTTCTCCAAAACAGATGACCCTAAGGGAAAATTGAACTAAAGGAGATTCTTGGTCAGAGATGAGAGCAGCATTCGAAGTCAACATTAAAGGCAGCATTTATTTTTGCCGACAATCGCAGGTGAGCATAAAATCCAATCACTACTATTGCAATAACTGCAGTGCACATATCTCAAATACCTTATAAGGTATAGCTTATCTATATAAGTGTACCTCCACACACACACAATTTCTTCAGAACTAAACATGTGAAACAGAGCTTTGGATGATGGAATAAAACTATAAGATGATATGAAGCTCAAAAAGTTGATTTTTTATAACATAACTTCTTTAAGAATGTTGCTTTTATACATGTCCATAAGCAATACAACTAACTGATTAAACATAATTACGGAAAACCTAGGTAATAACGTTCACATTCATGTCAACAGAGTGCAAAGCTTGCAGGGCTTTAATTCTGAAAATCTAGCAATTAGTTTAGATGTAATTAATTATTTACCAACTACAGAGGCTCCTCTTGAAGCGAAGGCCAGTGCATATTCTTTGCCAAGACCTGTAGAAAGAAACACAGAAAAATAAAATAAGTTAAGCAAAATTTTCACCAGACTCAAATACCCAATCCAGCAGCAAGAGCTGCTTCGTGCATGTGCCCTTTCACACACTTACAGCAGAGTAATAATAGGTCGTTGCGTTATTTGCACTTTGCTCCCGAAGTTCACAAATGAAACAGTCTTATTTAACATAAAACAGCAAAATACGTGTTTAATATCTAATCATAACAACGATTTTCTATATCTGCTAGTAATTTTGCAGATTCGTCGCCACTTTTAGCATTCAGCAAAATATACAAATTTACAACTGGGCGTGTAATATAAAGTAAAATAGCTGTGTGGCGCACAAGCTGCTTTCGTAACTTTTCTCTAAAAAGAGTACCCCACGCAAATGTCAGCCACATTTAGCCAGTTAGCATCCGAAGCTGAAGCTCTAAATGCTATTTAAAGTGACGGACAACACACGGAGCTGCAGTTTTACCTCCTCCAGCGCCAGTGACAAGCACCACTCTTCCTTCGAATGACAAAGACATTTCTGTGGACTCTCTGTTTCAGGGACGGACCTTCTCCAGTGCTTCACCTGCTAGAAAGTGACAATAGTGACAGAGAACTACAACTTCCGCATGAAGAGGGGGAGTCTCAGTCCTGACCAATCAGATACCTGGATTTGGTGACGGCGCTTTAGCGACGCTTTGTTTCACTTGGAGGCTGTACAGTTTGATGTAATGTCTTAAAACAGTGCTTCTTGTTCTCTAAAGACTTTTAATAATGCCCTTTATGTTTTAAACAAATGTAATTATTTTACATTTCTTACCAGCGTTTGTTTGTGTATTGTTTGTATTGTTCCCGTTTGATTCATGTCTTCAAACTTCAACACTGAGGGTGATCAACTCAACAAAGATAAATCGTCTTATTATTCTTTGGGTGATGTCTGTCATTTCCAAACAGTGACATATTCACTGGGTTAATTAAGACAAATAAATAATTAAATATGTTAAATATAAATATAAAAAGAGAGAGTCTGGCATTTATAATTACTCTGTTTCAAATAAACAAATAAAAATACTAGTCAGTACATAAAAATAGAGGGAAGTAACAGTTAGATAAACAACTCTGATTTAATTGATTAAATCTTAGTAAAATCATATTTATATTTACACTTGAAATAACCATTTCGGCAGATGTATGACTTCCAAGTTTGAAAATGTAAATGCACAGTTTCCAAAATGTTCAGAACTTTTGCAATGCATTTTCGAAGTATAATTGGCTTCACAATGCACCCAAACAATACTTAAAAAATCTTTTCTTAAACATTTATATGTTGCTTTCAATAAATTACACTTTCACTTACACTTTTCATTCACATAACATGAATTAGAAGAATAAAATCCAATTAATTATCAGTAGCTGACTGCTACTTACTTCTTGATCATGGATTAATCCCAATCCTAAACTCAAGTCGCTTAAGGCAGATGGCTGGTCATACAAAGTATGACTTTAGGAAATCTTTTATCCTGTTAAAAAAGAGAGTTGTTCCTCCCCACTGTTGCCACATACTTATTTAGGATAAAGTATTGCAGTAAAGTCAGATGGACTTCACTAGACGCAAAACATTTGGGATTAAATTATTTAATTAGTTTGCATTTGACTAATTAAATGCAGACTAGCAATTGTAAGGTTGCTTGAGTTTCAGTGTTTGCAACAGGATATTAATCTGAATATATGATTGTGTTATATTTTAATTAGTTAGATTAACCAGTACTGAATTGAAACCGATAAAAAAATTACATTGACTATAACCATATATATTCAATAAATATATTGAATAGGTTGTTTCATAAATCTGTTCTGAATTGGTACATTATAATAAATCAACATATACTTTCTCTTTCAAATGCTGTTTCTCCATTTTGCTTATAGTTTTTGTGGATAAAAAATTACTTGGTGCTACGTCTTTTTGTTTTCTTTTATGATCACGTTGATAATTTCACATATTTTATCCTAATACCTAAAACATTACAACTAAAAAGGATTTCAATGACTTGTAAGTCACAATCAAGAAGATTGGCTTCAAATGCATGTATATATTTTTATGCCTCTCACAGCTCTTGCTCCCTTGTTCTCACTATTGCAGAATCCTCCGAGTTCTTGTCATGTTTTACTCTGAGCTTGTCAAAATAAACTTGTCATCCTCTCTTGACTGTGGAACAAGCAAGGGCGCCCAGCAGTGTGTAGATGTAAACATACAGAAAATAATAAGACAGCATAAAAATAGCTCCAACAGTGGTAAGTGAAAGTCCTCCATTTGTTATTCTACTTTACTCCATTGCTTGCACATTGTATAAGAAAAATACCGTTGCCCTTCACCACTGCTTATTGTTCCCGTACTGGACACATATTTTTGTCTTTGTAAGAAATCCAGTGCTGTGCAAATGTTTTAAATCACCCAGCTTTTTTGTGCTCTACTTCAAAGAATATATATTTTTTAATTATTTAAAAGTATCTCAGTATCTTTCATTGGACTTTTTCTGCTTATTAAAACTTATGCCTGAGTATGAAACTAAATAAGGTAGTATGCCTAAAATAGATGAAAGGGTACAATTGGAGGAGTCCAAAAAAAATCAAGCTTGAAACTATCAATAGTGGAACAATGTCTTAAAGTTGCATCTCTTATAAGGAATGCTTCAATTTCACCACAAACCATAAATCTAGAATTTTAATTTTTTTTTACATAATTTATAATCAATTTATTAAATTGAATGTAATACTTTCGGTATACATTTTGAATCCAGCATTAAATTCTTTAAATTTAAGATATAAAGAAATTGTCAGGTTTACTTAATAAAAGTGCAGAGAATAGTAATCATAACTTGATTGTTATGTTACTACGACTACAATCTAATGAGTTTAATCTTTGTGTTTGAGCTCAGTTTACCTCTCAGCAAATAACCAGTTTTCAGTGATTGCCTTAAAGCTCATCCAATATATGTAGTCTCCTGTGCCAGATTCTTCAAATCTGTATTTAAACGCTGTTAGCGGTGGGGATATTCTCAACAGGAAGAAGGCCCCCTAAGTCATACTGCTAATAATAATAATAATAATAATAATAATAATAATAATAATAATAATAATAATAATAATAATAATGATAATAATAATA
>CAEFZY010039020.1:0-13030 GCA_903066815.1 Brachyrhaphis roseni
TTTTTCAAGTCAAGTCTCAAGTCGTGATTTTAACGACTCGAGTCTGACTCGAGTCCAAGTCATGTGACTCGAGTCCCCACCTCTGGTCAGAACACAGTGAGGAAAGTCAGAATGACCCATTTTTACCTACATGTCTGCTTTATTTTTCAGGAGTCTACTGGATGTGGATACATTCTCCAAGTCAGATCCTGGTATGTGTCAACATTTTTATTCTGTGAACTTCTTATTTTTATGTTCTATGTTTGCAGATGTTTTACCTTATAAACCTTGCTTAAAACAGCATTGCTCTTTACCTTACTTGTGCCTGCATAAGACGTAATGAATGGTCCACTTCTCGGGTCAAGATCTTAAGAAAAGTGAGGATGTGAACCTTAGCATGTAAAGAAATGAACCAGGACTAAAGCTAGAGCAGAAATGTTTCTCATTCAAAAGTTGAACTAACAATTAAATAGACAACATTGAAGACAGAGGTAAACATACACTAATCATCAGCGTAAGTGCCAAAGTGCTGATTTTGCGGCAAGCTAATACATTTTGTAAACTGCTGTTTTTCCAGGGTGACAACATGAAATATTAATAAATAAATAAATAATAAAAAATAGATGGAAATGTTTGAATTTAGTTTGGATTTTCTATAAGTCCTGCACAAGTCAATGAAAAATACTTCAAAGAAAGTGTTTAGCAAGCTAGCTCAATATTTAGTATGAAGCTAAATATTTAGCTCAGTGATAATTATTAAGCTTGAGGCTAAATTTGGAATTTAGCTTACAACTAAATACTTTGCTTTAAGATAAATACAGCTTAAAGCTTTTAGCTGAATAGAGATATTTAGATCTAAGCTAAATATTTAGGAACAAGGTAAATATTGTTTAGCTTGTTATAAACAAGCTAAACAGAGCTTTAGCTTGTTTATACGTATCTAAACAGAGCCTAAAGCTTTTAGCTAAATGGAAATATTTATCTCTGAGCTAAATATTTAGCTTGGAGCTACATATTTAGTGTGAAACTGTGACATTTATAAATGAATGAATAACATGTTGAAACATGAACACCTTTTTTCTCTTATGTCAGGCCATATAACCCAAATTATTGTTGTTAATGTTTATCTGTGTAACTTTATAACTAGCCCAGAATAGACCAGCTTCTTTTCGTAACCATCAGTAAATGTCTGGCATAATTACTGCGGGATGGTGGACCACTCTTCTAGGGAGAATTGGTTGTTTGGGCTTATAAATGACGTTTACTTAATGACCAAAATTTAAGGTCAGTCCAGAACTTTACTCTTAGCCCTCTTAATAAATTATAAAACCACTGTGAATGTGTTTTGGGTCAGTTTCCTGTTTCAGCACCCAATTTTGTCCAAGTCCAACCATCAAGTTAGTTGGGGTGGCGGCACAAAACCTGGAGGGAGGGAACATCCAGTTAATGGGGTGAAGGTGTGGGCCCTGCAGCTGGCTAATGAGGCTGGAGCTGATAACAGATTCTGGCCTCTGACCCAGAGCTAAACTAAAGGGAAAGTTCACTGCTTTTTGTTAATGTTTGTAGATAAAAATGTGAAATAAAAGATAGAATAGAATCTTCAGTGAATATGAACATGGTCTGAGACTAATGTGTGAAATGTAGTTTCAATGCATTACAGCTACTTTAGAATGAGGTAAGAGCATACAAAATATGCTATTCTGCAAGGATTACCAATGATTTAATATATTGCTTCATTTGTGAACCTTCACTCTGTGAAAGAAGAAAAAAAAAGAAAATCGGGGGAATTCAAGGTTTTTTAACAAGTCTGGACTCAGTTCACTCACCAGGGAAGCAAAAAGGAGGAACTCGTTTTGGGTGACAGTCATGTGAGAATAGCTTGTATATGAATGAACTGACAGGCTCTCAAAAAGAAACTATTTGGACTTTCCAGTAGAACGCTTTGCTTTTTCTGATGAAAAGCCTTGAAGCATTTCAATGTGTCAATTTGTGAGTCCAACTGAGGACAATCTGTGGAGAGATAATGTATTCTATGGTGTGAGATTTGCAGGGATGAAAATACTGTATAATTTGATATGAACCTCTCTGTATTTGAATACCAGACTCTGTAGGGTTTCATCTGATTCAAAAACAGACTTTAATTCAGCTTTCAGGACCTTTCTGAACATGTAAAGTTGTTTTTTTATGCTTTACACTTGTAAAAGGTGAGTTTGCTATTCCTACACTTTGGTTGTTTTTATCCAATAATCAACAATGATGCAGATCAATTCTAACTTCCATCTCCCCTGTTAACTGTTGGTGTTACTTTCTGGCATGACCTTTACCCCCAACTTTCCTACTGATTAGGGTCTTGGTGTATGCTTCTAGTATGAAGTAATTTCAGCAGTTGGTCTGACTACATATTTAGAAGAGGGCAAATGTACTGCTGTTGTATAATTTCTAGTGTTGTCAGTCAATTGAAAAATGTAATCAGATTAATCACACTCCAGCGCTGTGATTAAAACCTCTTACACCCTCCGGGGGTATAAATACATTTCTGCCTGACAAACACACACAAAAGTATATCACTTATAGCCTCACAGCTATTGGCGTGGCAGCTGGACCCACCGGTGGGTCCGTCGGGTTCTAGAGGTTAATCAGTTAGCCATTATGATTAACTTTGTAAGCTTGAGATGTGAAAGCCCAGGTTTTCAAGAAATGTTTAGGAAACCATTTTGTCTCAAACCAAACATCTCAGCTTTCCAGGTTTTCATAGTCAGGGAGGTTAAAAAGACGTCATTTTGCTTCAAACGTAATTTAGAAATGTTAACTATAAATTGATTGTCCTTCAGTGGAAGAATAACTGCAAAGTAGGCGACATTCTACCTTGGTTTTATCCAAACATCCATTGTGGTATTTCTGTTCTTTTTCTGACAGAAATCTGATAGGAAGTGAGCAGAGAGAAGGACGGGGTTCGATGATTTGTTGCCTCCGTTTTCGTGGCATCCGCTATAACCACCATGTTTTCTAAAGCAAAATTTACCGCAGAGCACAACAATCTGATTCTCCTCACTCATCTTTTCATTCTTATTTGCGACTCTGAATTTTTGACCGCAGTACAAGGTTGTTGTGAACCAAGTAACGCTCCATGGGAAAGACGCTTTCACGCAAAAATTGGTAATGCTGCATCATGTAACTTAAACGCGTTAATCTTTCTAGATTAATCGCATGCATTAACGTTAGCCCTGCCACAATAACAGATTTTTCTGTATGATAAATTGTGCCAGAAGTTATCGCGATAAACGATAGTATTGTTGTTCTGAGACCATCTTCAAGCAATACAATGGTAATGGATAAATAATGCAAGAACACATTCTCAAAGATGGATGAATTATTTAAATTCTAATGAACATTTAACTCTGGAACTGGAAGATATCTTAGTTATCCAATATAAACAAAGCAACAGGAACAACAAATAAGTATATTAATAAATTATTAAGTCTCTATAAACAAAATTGTCTTTAAAAAACAAGGGCCAGTTGAGATCAAAACACCAGACTCAATTCTCTATCATTCAGTTTTTTGTAGAAAGAGAGAAACAAGAAAAAACAATAAATCATGCAAATGAAAATTATGGAGCTTGTTTAAATTTATTACGCAATTAATTGATTTGTTGTTTACAGCAACAGGCCTAGTCAACATGTTACCATTCACAGCCCTAATAATGTCACATCAAATATATATTATTTGTATAAATTGACATTTTTTCTGTGGGGAAAAGGCCTTTGGAAAGAACCCAGTCAGACTGTAGTCAGAAATGGATCTATATGAGTCTTTACAGTTTATTTATCAATTTAATTTCTTTGATTGTGGATCAGACAAGATGTGAGGCTGATGTTAAACATTTTCTCATAAGTTTTTAAATATATCTTTGACTGGATATTTGGGCACACCCCTACTTTCTTTTAATAAAAAAAAAAAAACAAGTCAAAAAACCAAAGAGCTGTGAACAGAAAGTCACGGTGACTACGGTACTCATTCTCTGCACCTGCCAATCTAAACGGCTCTATTACCAGTTTTATGCGTTCTTCTCTTTCGGCCTCTTGACATCAAAGCTTTCTGCCGACTCATTTGAGCCCAGCGGCGTCCGAGCAGATAAGTAGTGCCGAGCGACTCCGAGTCCAAAGGGCACAGATTTGCGGGGAGGAACGATGCGCCGCAACCCGACAGACAGTCGAGACTGAAATGAGTTTCACAAATCACAGCTGGAGAGCACAGCTGTCTAAATCCCTGGTCTTGAGGCTCGGGTGATAATGTGGGTGACGGATCACAGATGTGAGAGCTGCCTGAGGAGCTACTGGGCTCCAACCAGTACAGACAGGAAGAAGTGATGCATGAGTCTCAACATCGGTTCTACGTCAGCAGATGTTAGGGGTTTTGCTGGTCAGGAGCCGGTCGGAGGGGTTGTCAACGTTTCAGCCAGCAGAGTTCATGAACTGAAACTGAGGCCAGTTTAATCCTTTTTAGACAATATAATGTTTACATTATTAGAAATGAATCCATCTAGAGAGATATGTGGTTTCTCTGGTTTATGACCTGTCAAAACTGGTTTTAGAACATTTTTCTGTACTCTAATCTCAAAAGAAAAAAAAAAGTCAAATTTAAAGAGTGCAAACTTTAAATTGTTTATATCATGAGAGCACCAACAAGGTCAAATATACTTTGTTTTAATTATCATTTTCACACCAAGTGTTGGTCTGTCATGAACCATTCTAATAAAATACACAGAAATAGATGAGAAGTTAGGACATGTTTGCAATGTAGCTGAATCTGAATGTATTCCTGTCTCAAGTTTTGCCATTTTAATTGTAACTGGTGGAATTTCTAATATATTCTACGCTTCCTGCCAAGCCTTCATCTGACAACATGCCCAGCAGACTCCTGGAGAACGCTAAAACAAATCTCTTCCTGGAACTTCCTCTTAAATCATCTGTTCTGTTACAACGGATTGAAGTTGTCCATTTTGGTCTCGTTTCTAACTGTACGTCACAGGTGGTTTCCCCAAGTCAAACCGGTTAACTGATTTATTTTCCTCTCACAGCTGCTCCCTCTGCCATGTCTTGTCCAGTTTTTATCGCTGCCAACTGCCTAGGTGTTTGATATTCAGCTGCAAAGATGAGCGAGAGCAAATGTCCTGGCAGGAAAAAGGAACAGAGAGGAGACTGCACTCGGCTCTCAGTCGTCTTTTTATCCTCACAAAAATGTTTTAATCAAAGTAATCAGAGGTACATCTGTGGCAGCTCCGCTGATTGTCGAAATTCTAAATATAGAGACTCCAATAGTCAGAGAGCCAAAATAACGGAGCACGCAATCAGGTCAAAAGAGTGTGTCTTGCCATGACAAAATTGCAGGTGATTTAATCACTCTTAATGTTATTCCGAGCTAATAGGAGGCCCTGAGTAACTGGGTTAGCCGCGCCGCAGAAGCATCAAAGGAGTTTGGGAGACGTTTTTTGCAGTTCGTTTCCATCTTTATGAGATTTCTCCAACATATAACGACTTCTTTTGATGAAAAGAAGACGTTGGGCTAATAATAGAAAGGCTTTTGATGAAAAACACACTGCCTGAGCTCAAAATAATCAGTGAACTTCATTTCATTGGATTCATAATGTCTGCAGTGGTGAAACAGTGCAAAAGGTCCCAGTGAAGTCGCTATCAATTTCAAAGTTTAGCAGATGTATTTGTGATCATTTAAAAAATCCCCACCTGGTTGTCATCAAATGGCCTCACACCTGCTGAGAATACTGCACCTGATGATGGAACGTCTTGAAACATTAATGACTTCACGATGAGAAATTAAATTTTACAAAGGAGGCTTGAGGACATCCACGACTGTCGCCAGTTTGTAACTTTGTCGTCATTGGCGGCATGGATGAGTGAACGGCTCTGCAAACACAGCGAGGCAAAGAAAAGCAACAACAAATCCGCTTTAGTTCAAGAAACACATCACACTATACCATTGTTTGTTGTTTGGGACATCTGAAATATTTGCCTGGAGAAGAAAAAGGTGTGTACTGTTATGAGTTCTGTGGAGTGTGAGCAATGAAGCAATAACTACCCTTCTTTCATACATGTTTGAGAAATCCTTGAATCTCCCATGGCAACCTCTCAGCTGTGTAAAACACATCAGTGGACCTCGCACTGCCTTTGAGGACAAAGCTCCTCCTCTGAGGTGGAGTTTTCAAGCTTCTGGGATTATGGAGGAGCAGCCCTCCTCCGTTATCAAACTCAGCTCCTTCAGACTAGCCAAGAACAATTAGCAAACACCTGATGGATCTGTGCATCTGCTGGGCTCATTATAGGAACAACTTCTAAAGCTGGTAAAAATGTCATTAAAGGGTTAATAGAGGAGCCGTGCTGTAACTGCGGTTTCAGAAAGAGCAACTTTCTTAAAGAGACAGAGGCTCAACTTCAAGGCGTTAAATTATGAAGTCAAATTTTTTTTAAGTCATGTGATATAAGAAGCATTTTTATAACACCTGAAGGTAACATAGTTATTTGATTGTGATATAAAATTGCACTATGTGGCTGGAAACACATAGTAATGCCCTTTTAAATATGAAAACAATGTTGCTAAAAACCGAGCAGAACATGGAATCTCATTATTCAGAACTGAAGTACATCAAGGCACACACACAGTTGAGTTACATAGGACTTGATTTTGCACAAAATTACCCTCATTTTATTCATTTTTAAATTCAAGAAGCACACATTTTTCAATTCACCAACACACAAGTGACTTTCAGTAACTTGAATGTAAAGTATAAAGATCGCCCTTGTAGGACTGTGTTCATCCGGTCCGAGTTTTATTCGGCCTTGCCATTGGTCATGAGCTCACTGTGTGTTTGTGTCGCTCGTTTGCACAAAGCTTTGCCACAAACCTAGACTCATCTCTTCAAGTACCTCTTCTTATCAGATTTACCGTCGTTTGTCCTTGGTGCTGTTGTGACAATTTAGTCTAGTCGTTGTATGAATTAACTTTGAGTTTCTCCGACACCGCCATTAAATTACCTCATGCTTCTGTGTGTCCGCCCACACATGGACAAAGGATGTACAGCTCCAATCGATGTGTTCTTCTTTGTGAAGGGAAGAACTGCTGAGACGACTGTCAAAGGTTTTTTCTTCTTCTTCTGTAGCCTTGAGTAACTGAATGCAATCTGTCCGCCATTAGACATTAAACTGCGGCACAATTTTTCTTTGCAAATGAGGCAGCATGTTTCGTTCTCTTTGACCTTTGCATGCAAGACATTTTTTTATGCTGTGGGATATAAGAGTCGTCTCCCATTTAGTGATCATTATCATCTTCGTCTGTAATTCATGTTCCTAAGATGGACCGTGACCTTCAAAGCAGGTGCTGTAAAGTGAATTTAAAGAGATGTTTGAACTGTCTTGATGGAAAGGAGCTGGTAATGATTGGATGCAGAAAATAACTTCTTTGCACTTGCAGGAAGCATTTGCAGGAAGCAAAAAAAAAAAAAAAAACTGCAGTAAAATTAGAAATGAAAAGGTGTTCATGGTTTTTAGCTCAGTAGATATGTCATCAGATTAAAGTAGTCTCTGACTGGAAAAAGTTAATATTACCTACTGGTGGAAAAAAAAACATTGAAAGAATTCTTTAAACCTAAATGACCAGTATGAATTACTGTGGGCTTAAACAATTTTCAAATAAAATGAAACTTTTGACAAAGTCCTCACCTGGCCATTGATTTCCTGTGCAGTTTTGCTTGATTCTCATCTCCTTTCATTGCTCTGTCTGGGATTTCTCCCATTGACCACAATTTCTCTGGTAGAACTTCAGCCAGTCAGCGAACAGAAGAAGTTGTGAATGATGATGTCGATTTTCTACGCTGTTTTAGGTCCGTGTGTAGTTTCAGCAATGGCAGCAGAGGAAGTGAGTGTTGGTCATGCTTCCAAATATTGATTTAAAGTTAACAGCCGCCTCGATCGCACCAGCACTTCTCTTTTCACACTGGAGGAAGCTTTTTAGGGTTGAACTGGCTTTATGTACATCATGGACAAATGTTATCGATTGGGTAAAATTTCAAACTTCACCACCTCTAGGAAGCAATTGTTTCTCAATAGCCAAGGGCTCAGTCCTTCTGGACGAAGTGAAGCGTAGAACAAGGAGCTGCTTTTTCTCAGACTAACAGAACAGAACACAAAAATAAATAACAAAACTAGACAACAAAGAATCAACTAATATGGCAACACCTTACTATGAATAATGAATAGAGAGGAATGCCATGAATATGCAAAGACCTATAAAAGAAGAAAATAATCAAAACAAAAGCCAGAACCCAGACACTCAAGGATTTTAACTCAGTCATTCCATTTCTTTCCTTTGCATCATTTATGGACTAATTTGCTCTTATTTCATAGAATATGTGATAGTTTGGGGTGTTGTAGGCATCTGGTGGTAGCTATATGCCAATGGACTAATAAAATCTATTTAAATTGATAAATAGTTCATTTAATTTTAATTATGCCATCTGTCTTAGTATTCATTTTGTCCCTCTTGATTTTGCCCACAAACTATATAGTGTACCTACTGACTTAGTAAAACAGCAGCTGTTATTTTTTAATTTTAATTCATACATTTTAATACTTTTGTCATCAGAAAACTCAACATAAATTTGACTGAAAAGTGGTATTTATCAGACTTTTTAACTGTCCAGAATATCCGCAGTCCAACTCAGCGCCCCCTAACATCTCGTCAATTGAACACATTGTGGTATTATTAAATACTGTTTGCTATTCAGTTCTGTAAAATCCTGTTTATGTGATTAGTCCTCTGACGCTGATATACGATGCGAGCTAGCACCATCGCTGAATTAAATCTCATGTAAATGTTTGCATGTATCGCTACCCTTATTTTTATAAACTTATCATGTGAACAGGCTTATTCACATGCAATTCTAATTTAATTTCTTGTTTAATGGAAACACCACAATTGAAAGATTGATTTTTTGACATTAGCAGAATACCGACAAAGACAAAGATTTTCACACATTTGTAATGGAAACACAGCTCCTGTTCTCCTAGGCTCACAGCCAAGAAGGAATCAAGTAAGACTTAAACTAATTTTTTTACAGTCTGAAAAATGTTCTCATTGATGGTATAATGACTGACATTTTCTTGGGACAGATTGCAGTATAAGAAATTTATATTTTCTTCATTTGCTTTGAAAACCTTCACAGCGAAGAGCTTTGAAAAGGAGAAGCATAATAATCCTATCAATCAACACACAGTAGATTTGCCACTGTAACTAGGGTCGTATAAGTCACTATGGAAAAGCATTCAGGCATAATATTTGCCAATTTACAACATCTATCAGTGTTTCAGAAGACATGTCTCTTAATATTGATGGATGTCTGGTTTTTATTACAAAGCTCCTTCTACACACAATGCTTTGTTGGGCATCTGAATGCACACATCGACTATTGTTTCAGTCTGATCCAGTGGTGTTTTGATTGGATGTTAGCATATTCCAGGCATGCGTGACCTCACACCGCTGTCCTTGGAAAGAGATACAACCGGCTTGTGTGCAATTCTCTGAGCAGGTAAAAAACGGTGGCTAAGAATACCAAAAGCAAGCAGATGAGATTACAGGTTCACAGAAATGGCTATGTTAATTAGCCAAAGAAAGAAATATTGATGTGATGCATTCTTTTGCACAATGGGAGAATATTTGAATTCTTAACTTCTCCAACAGCAGCTTCCGTCTCCCAATCCCATTGCAACCTGACTTGTTTTTTTTTTTGTTTAGAAATTCTCTGAAAAATTGCTCACATCCCTCTGAATCATTACAACTAGGAAAGCTTTAATAACACATAGTGTTTTTTAGCTGTTCTCATTGTGTAGCCCCCCTGCAGCAACACATAATGTTCTGCTCGCTCTCTTTTATTTCTGTACACCACCATCTACACCGCTTTCGGGCCTCCATATGAAACATCCCACTTATCTTATGTAATATCATTTTCTGGGGGAATACTGGAAGTTTCCATCCACACACACGCACACACACAAGTGTTTCACTCCATTAAAATCCATATGAGAGATGGCCATCCAACACCCACCAGTTCAGCATCTGTTAAAAGTAAAATCAATGATTGAATAAAATACAGTATGATAGTCTATTACTCATACTGTAATTTCAGTGTAGTCTCTGATTGTTAGTCACTTATATATCTTATATACAATGTGTTATTTTGTACATGGTCAGTAAAGGATTGTGAGTCACAAGCATGTAGGAGTTTATGTTTTTCAGAAGTGCAACAAATGTGGAATGAGTTTTAAGATTTTGTCCTGAGCTTTGCCTGGAAGCAAAAAACGTTTTTTTTTTTTTGTGTGTTGTTTTTTTTAAGACTGTTACGTATCCGATGGTGGATACTTCCTTGTTGCAGGGGTTTATATCCATTCTGAAGCTAGCTAGTGGCTTGATTAATGATAGACCGGCATGTTATCATTAGCTTCGGACAGGCTAGGGTTAGGTTAGGGCTAGTCTTGTACAGCCCTGTAACACCTTTACTTAATGTCATTAAAATATGTGATTGTTATAAAAATAAATCTTTTTTTTCTTATTGTCTGTGATGACGTCACCAGATTTACGTTGGCAGCATAAATAAAAGTCCACTGAGTTCAATACACAATTTTGTACTGAACATCAGTTTTGCTAATCGAATACCAGTTTCTCCATAGAAAAGTTCAAGGTCAGCATAGATGAGTCAAAAAAAAGAAAATCCTCTGACTTGTGGATGTAATACTAATTCTGTGTGAATAGGTTCTAGTGTAGTGGATTTAACATTATTAGATTATTGATTATTTGGGGTTTTGATAAGTTTTATGGTGAATATCTTCAGCAAGTACTTGAGAGCTCCTCTAAAAGCACTTATAGCTTTCTATTTTAATGGTTTAAACCCTGACTATACCTTAATAAGCTTTAATGCGCACAGTGGAACCATCTTAGAACTACCGCAAAAGCTAACATCTACAGTATTCTTTATTGCTCTTTACTGTAGGTATTGCGTTGACGAAGACAACAGGAAGTGGTGGGAGGATGATGGTGCGGCATGTTTTTTTTTTTTTTACTGACTTAACACATGAACAAACTTATTTACTTAAATGTAATTTTAACTGCATTTCTTCTTTAATGGAAACGCCGCAATTGCGAAATTGTTTATTCAGTATTAGCAAAATATCAACAAAGATTTGTGCACATTTGCAATGGAGACTGGGAACACCCGAGAAGAGTTTTAGAGTTTCTCCCTCCCATTAAAATCTTTACGCTCAACCTTTTCTCTGCTTTTAGAGCAAAATGTCAACTCAGCCTAAAATATTTCATCTGCTAATAGTTTCCATTATGAAGAGATGATCATTGTTATTCACTTCACCTGTCAATGCTTAAGGCATTATGCCTGATTGGTGAATTTATACCAGATGACTAAGATTAAGGTTGAAATTAAAACTACATGTAATGACTTAACTTGTTTTAAGAATGTGAATGTAAAGGACGGTGGGAGGCAAAAATATTAAAATCTAGACGGTTTAATTTTTCTTCATCTTTACCTGGTTAACAGATTTTATTTCTAGCTGGTCAAATATGAGTGAATAAATCTGTGACGTCGTAGGTGAATTAAAGGCAAGGCCCGTGACATATCCTTTGGAAAAAGGTCACTGGTCTCTAATTACCTTTGAGGTCTCCTAATGAGATCTGAGGATCGTGTGAGCATCACCAGTTGAATCACAGATTCGCAGACCTCTATCCATCACCCACTCTACTTAATAACCTTGACAACTTAAAAAAACTGATTACCAGTCCAGTGGTTATGACAGTAATAGTAGATAGAGCTCAAGCTTTAGAATCCCCCTACATTCTAATCAGGATAATCAACTATATGCATGTTGTAAATGTAGCCTGAAAAAAAAGTTATCCAAAAAAATTAATTATTAAAGACTGCATGAGGACATTTTATAAATTAGCAATCAATTCATGCATGAATCATGATGACCTCACTCACTTTTTCCTGTTTTCCATCATCTTTTTTTTTATGTATCCACTCAGGTGCACAACATATTTTGATTTTAAAATATTTGTGTATAATAACTAGTGGTGAAACTCGATTAAAAAATATTGAATCACGGTAATTAATTATTTGCAATTAATCACATTTTAATCAAACTACATATTGACAAAATAGGCAACATTTCTGATTCAAAAGCCTTTTTGCTGCTAAATTATTGAATAAACAGACACATAAACTCAACAACAAAGACATTAACTGTTTTTAAGTTGTTTTTTTTACAGTATTCAACCATGAGACTTAGTGTGTTATTCTACTCATTCTGCTTTCTACTGTATCAGGAACCCCTAATCATTTATGGAAATTAACATACTTAATCATAAAAAAATCATAAAATACTTCTTTAGAAATGTGGCTGGTGGATGCTGACGGCTAACTCCTTTTGGCACAACTTGAACACAACAACAGTCTTTTCCAGCATCCAGTCATATTATTTTTTTAAGTAAAAATTAACCTCTAGAGGGCCAAAAGAACCGGCTTTTTCATCCATTGTTGTTGTTTGCGGCCATCTTGTGCGTCAGACTAACAGACCATACCATACCATACCAACTTTATTTATAAAGCACTTCAAACACCATAAGGACCGAAGTGCTGTAACACAATCCCAAAATACAACACAATACAGTATAGACAAGAGAAAGAACACAAATTACATATGGATTCACAGACAGAAAAAGGAAGAAGAAAAACATCTCAGATTGTGTCAAATGCCAAGGAGAAGAGATAAGTCTTTAGCAGCGACTTAAAAGCAGCAGGTGAGGAGGCCTGTCTTATGTCCACAAGAAGGTCATTCCATAGCTTGGGAGCTGCCACAGAAAAAGCACGGTCCCCTCTGAGCTTGCACTTAGTCTTTGGCACCCGCAAGAGCGACTGATCAGCTGATCTGAGGGAACGAGAGGGTGTGTAAGGATGAAGCAGCTCAGACAAGTAGGA
>CAEFZY010039021.1:0-12017 GCA_903066815.1 Brachyrhaphis roseni
TATGTAGCAAAACAAAGCTGTTAGCTTCACCTTGTAAAGTTATAGCTAACATATCTACTAGAGCAAAGCTGTATTCAAATTAACATTTTGGAAAAGTATAGTGTCTATGTTAAAACAAAGATTGTACAAAACTGTTATGGTTAGCTTGTAAATAACTGTTATGTAGTAGATCTCACACAGCAAAGCTGTAACTGTTGATATTTATGGCTATCAGATGATAAGAGAACATTGTGATAAAGCAACAACACTGTTAGCTTGTAAAGTTCTCTCAGCATGGCATGTGATTGAATCAAACTGTTAGCATTAGCTTTCATATATTTAAAAAACAAAGTTCTTAGTTTTAATCTCTAGCTTTCTGTTAGCTAATAAAGTTCTGGCTAACGCTGAGCAGTTTCCATTAGCTTATTCCAGCTAACATATTGACTTTCCATTAGTTTTTTAAAGTTTGGGCTAACACTGTGTCTGACAGTTTTTGTTATTTTACTAAGTTTTGGCTAACATTGTGAGTCACTTTTAGCTTGTACAGTTTTGGCTAATGCATCTCATAAAGTAAAGTTGCTACTAGCTAGTGAAGCTGTGGCTAACAGCAGTTAGCAAGTGACATGATTTTCAACATTTTAGATTATAAAGTTTTGCAACTGATGCTTCCATCAACATTACATGTTGTTCTAAGTTAATGTTTCTCCAAATTTTGAATTTTTAGTTGGTTTCTGAAATTCGCTGTACTCACAGTGATTCTGTGGAGTTTATGGGTTTTGCAGAGTTTTGTTCTTTTCGTTGATTCACATGGATGTAAAACTATTTACTCGTTATTCCAAATGTATTTTTCAGGATTCTGAATACAGGAGGTGCAGCACGTCTACTGACCGTGACGCCATGGAGCTTGGGCGAAACGGAGCCTCCAAGCACCAGGTAACCGCCGGTCGTCATGACAGCAATATTCCTTTTAACTTAGAAGAGACTGGTTTTTGGTGAAGTAATGGTTTTCCAGTCTGCAGGTGCAAACAAACAAGGAGCCACTGTTAGTTTCCACAATATTCACTATAAAGTGAAGCAGGGAGGAGGCTGTTTCTGCCTGAAGAAGGCCACAACCAAAGACATCCTCATTGACTTGAAGTGAGTACAGGCGTCATTTTGTCTGAAATAGAAACTTATCCTTAGATTTAAAAGTAGGAAAGCTGAAATAAGAGGTTATGTTTATGAGATTTTTCTAATTTCAAGTTGTTTTATGAGATCTGAGCTCTATCTTCACTCACTATGCAAAATCCTGAACACAACAACATTACAGCCACCAGGTGAAGTATGCAAACTGTCTAAGGAAACAAAACACCCTGAACTTGTTGGTCTACGTGCCATCAGAAGCCCGACTGGGAGGCAAACGTGACATGATCAGACCTGCTCTTTGGTTCCAGATCAAATACCACATGTTGGGAGGCAAAGGAAGGAAGCTCTGCTTTGTGGAGCGACTCCGGTTTCAGCTTCGCCTCTGCAGCACACACATCGTCCGTTTTGTAAGCTGTTATAGCACAATACCTTAGAGCTTAAACCAACAAACAGACACAGTAGCAGGATGCTGATCTATTTAAATAGCCTGACACAATGAGAAAGTTCAGGGTGTTAAAGTCACACAATCAAGTTGGCTTTAAGGATTTCACTGTTGTGTAACAAAGGCAACTATTAAGAAAATTAGCAGTGACCTGCGGTGAGGTTAGTAGTTAGTGAGGAACTGACTTAATGATAATCATATTTACAAACATAGACCCCCTGCATGTTATTGCTTACATAAGGAAGTTTTGCACATGCAGACAACGCTGGAGGGCAAAAATAATTTATTAATAAATACTTCAACTTTCAGTTATTGATCTTTAATGAAGATCCCTGCTGCTTTAGTTACTCTGTATATTTAGCCCAACAGACACAAAAGTTGAGTTTTTTATTTAATTTGAAGTTTCCACCAAGCTGTGATCGTCCTGGTATCATTAATATCATATAATTGATGACTACAGATGTCATAGTTAACCAATCACTGCTCCAAACAGGAGTATGAAGTTAGAGGGATGGATCCTGAGTTATTTGGTCTCTGGAGCATCTGATACTTTTTCATGATGCTGTTTAGAAACAATCCTTGATTGTGTGGATGTTATGAAAGCTGTATGTGGCCAAAGGTCAGGGTGTGTGTTTCTATGCATGCAGGATACTGAACACAATGCCTGGTATCTTCACTATATTCCTGTTGGTTTAATCATTGACAGAGTTGAAGGAGGTTTGAAACTTTATCTAAACTCACAGGAGTTTGAAGCGTACGTCCAGCAGATTTTACTCTGCTAGTTTTCACCTCACATGAAGAGTTTACTGGTGGCTTTTCTTCTCAAAGTTGCAACAGCAGATCCCTGGGGTTAAAATCTAACAGAAAAGAAAGACAAGTGATGGATTTTTCTAGAAAATTATGGGTTTTTTTTCTACCAAATGGACATTAAGATCTATTGAATCAGCAGCAAAATCCCATATTTTTGCTGAAAGCAAAAGCTAAAATGAAAATTGTTTTAACCGGTGACTGTTTCCAAAACCAGCAGGACGACTTGCAGCATCATGGAATCGATGAGAAAGTCTCTGAATGAATGACTTAACGTTTTTCCTGTTGACATAAATTGCAGAGTCAGCATTACTGACTCGGCATTCCTTAGTTTTGCTGATAGAAAAACTGAAGCAGTTTTAGTTCCTTGTTGCCTGCAGTCACACAGATTCCACCCTGCAGGATGCAGAACTGAAACTGGAGCTTCACTGTCGTCAAAACGTTGGAAAATGTCCTGAAAAACCCACATTGTAGGCAAATTTAGAGAAAAAAATCATTCATCTGCCTTATTTATTTGCTTACTCATTTTTCTGTAAATTTATCCAAATCAGATCAATTTAAATTATGTTATTTCTTTCACTATTTATTATCTTAGATATTTTAATTTATTTTAGGCATCTTAAATATACAGTCAGCATGAAAGAAGTTGGTTTTTAGAAGGTGAATTTCTTGTTTTATTAATCAGAGGAAGCAGCTTTGTGGGCCCCCCCTTAAATGTTCATATTTTAACAGACCATAGATCTAGAATTTTAACATTTATTTATTAAGAATGAAAATTCTATTAAATTTGAATTCAACAGTTTCAGCGTAGATAAATTAAAATATGTTAAATTATTTCAAATGTAAGATTTGAAGGAGTTTACAAGTTTACTTTGTAAAACTGCGAGTAATCTCCATATTGTTGCATCACCATGGCAACAATCTGATGCCTTGTGTTTAATCTTTGTGTTTGAGCTCAGTTTGTTCACTAATGAATCTCAGCGAATATTAATTATCAATGTTAATCTGTATGGAAGTGCTGCTACTGATGGTGACTTTAACTGGAAGAGGGGCCCCTAAATTACATCCTGCTTAAGGCTCCATAACTCTTTGGGCCGGCCCTGCAGCAGTTTTACATCTAGTCTGTTTTGTGCTGTAATCCTACAGAAAATCCTCCTTTTTTAACTTAATTCATTAAATTAAATCACCTCCTGACAGTTCACCTCTCACCTCCAGTATGATGGATAATCTGATAATCTCCCAGGATTAAGAGTTTATCTTTAATGAGATCAGAACTCATCTCCAAAAGGGTCAAGATTTTTCTGTCTGATAACGCTCTGGTTATGAAAACCAAGCCTGTTATTATGATTTTAATGTTATGAAAACGTTGGTCAAAGATCGTCTTGTTGTGATGTAAAGTTCTGACGGTTCTGATGGTTCTGAGTCGTTTATTGTTCATCTAACCATTGACAGAGTTACAAGTTGGGTCAGTCTGTGTTTCACGTGAAGCTGAGCTCTTATGCAAACCTGTTTTTATCAGTTTACTGCTGTCTGGTGGTACAAATTTTATGAACTAATCATTACTGAATAAGGAAGATTTTCTACCTTGAGATTTTCGGTTTTATGATTTAATTGTCCTCATTTTTCTCGTTTTAAGCTGTAAATTCATTTTGTGTTTAATCTCAGCTGTTTAAATGTTATGAAATGTTTTCAGTGGTCAAAGGGCAGAGAGGTTTTATTGGATTGTGAGGTAAAGTGAGCTGACTGTTTTCTGCAGAGTTTCACTGAAGTGACAATAAAACCTTCCTCTTTATGTATTTAACTTCCATGATGCTAGTTTTAGATCGATATGCAACGTTATGCAAAACACAGAGGAGAATTTATTTGTACTTTCACATAATTTCACCATGTAGTTGTGATACATGGCTTGTTGAGCTGACAAAACTTGACAAAAAAAATCAACAAATTAGCTACGTTTTCTTCTAGTTGTCATGCAAATTTTGAATGAATTTTTAAAATGTTGCCAAAATGGAAAGAAATTTCAATTTGGAGCGAATAAATTTGTAATTTATATGTAATGTTGACGTCACAAACGGCTGTAAGAAACAGGAAGTAGAGGTTGAGAAACAGGAAGTAGAGGTTGAAAACCAGAAAGCTCTGAAATAGTTCAGAGTTTCATGCCTCTGGTAAGGCACAGACCCATCATTCGCTACATCAGAACTTATTCTATGTTTTAATTCCTCTGTAGCGCTTTTATTCTTTCAGAAAAGCCAAAAACCTTC
This sequence comes from Brachyrhaphis roseni, assembly GCA_903066815.1. Classification (NCBI taxonomy): domain Eukaryota; kingdom Metazoa; phylum Chordata; class Actinopteri; order Cyprinodontiformes; family Poeciliidae; genus Brachyrhaphis; species Brachyrhaphis roseni. The sequence continues at coordinate 4,615 of CAEFZY010039021.1, forward strand.
TATTGTGATATTTTTTTTGTTGCAATATTGAAGAAGGTATTTTTAATGTTTTAATGCGATACTTCAAAATGCACCTGAAAACAGTTGATGGAAACATTGTTGTAGATTAAAAGCATCTTAATCCACAGCATGCATGTGGAAACAGTGGAAACTGATGAACGTTGTAAGGAAACGTTGCTGGTTTGTTTAATGAAAAACATCCAGGTTTTGCTATTATTTTCTCCATAACATTGTTGTTTTGGGCCTGAAGGAGATTTTGGTTCTGGTGTGGCTGTGAAGTCTTACAGGTTTTTGATCCTCCTCTTTTAAAACATTTTAATTGTTTGAATCGTGGTCTAATTAAAGCGACTGTGAAGTGTGTTGTTAGAGGCTCAATAATCAGCAGCTGGTTCGGTTTTATGACCGGTTCTGTTCATGTGTGGTCCTCCTCAGCGGGCTCATGAAGCCGGGCCTGAACGCCATCATGGGAGCAACAGGAAGCGGGAAGTCATCGTAAGTCAACTGCATCCGTTTATTATAAAACTTTTACCTTTCCTGCATGTTTTTTACTTAAACTAAGACAAAACGTTCAAACGTTCTTCCCTCCGTCGTCTTTTTAACTTATTAACAAAGACCAGAATAAGGATGAGGTCAAATCCTCATCGATTGAACATTCAGAGTTTAATTAAAGTGGACTAACCAGCGCTGGTGTGAATGCACCTTTAGAGTCAAACCCAGCCTTATTTACTGCTGCTGGTTTTTCTTCAGGTTCCTGGATGTCCTGGCAGCCAGAAAAGACCCTGCAGGTCTTTCAGGAGAAGTCCTGATCGACGGCGCTCCGCAGCCTCCCAACTTCAAATGTCTGTCTGGTTATGTGGTGCAGGTAGGTGAAAGCAGTCAGGAAACCAGCTTCAAATGTTTTTCTATTCAGGAATGTTCCCTGGAAGGGAAGGAAGAGACCGCCTGCAACAATACGACCGGCTTCTTCGGCCAAATCTCATTAAATAAACTGTTTTGAAACTCAAAGTCGCTGCAGAGGAAGTTCGATTCCAGGATAGAAATAAAGGTGCATCCAGCTGAAGTTTGAGTTTTTCTAAGCGGCGGCTTCCTGTCTGCAGGACGACGTAGTGATGGGAACCCTGACGGTCAGACAGAACTTCGCCTTCTCTGCCGCGCTGCGTCTGCCGTCCTCCATCAGCCAGAAGGAGAAGGAGCGGAAGGTGGAGAAACTGATCCGGGAGCTGGGATTGGGACGAGTCGCTGACTCCAAGGTGAGCCGGAGGACGACAAGGAACAACTCTATGAAAATGAATAAGGATCTTGATACGTTGCACATTATTGTTTACATATAGAAATGTTGTTTATGCGCAGAATGCTGGAGGGCAGCATCCATATTTATTCAGTAGCAAAGAGGAAATGACACAGAAAAGCATCTAATACACCAAAACACGCAAACAACCAAAGAACAGAACATTCAGTCTGTTGCAGTTTATGTTTTCATAAACTATTATTAAGTGATCGCTTTGATAGATTAGCTACCGCTGCTATTAGCTAATCTCACACAGCAGTGGTTGATTGGCTTATTCAAACACCGGCTCTACTGATGAGCTGTCAGAGTTGTTGGTGTTTAGGTCTTATTTTATTTTTACTGAACTGAAACACACCAAATTCCACAGCCCATCTACATGTTAAGTTGTCAAAGTCAAGCTAGCATAGCTGTCTTCTGTTTCCCTCACTATTTTTCAACTAAATTCATGACTTTGCTGTCTAGTTGTCGTAGTTTTGGCAATTAGAAGCAAAGCACTGTGTCCCTTTTTCTTTTATATATCATACTTACATTTAAGATTCAGTGTGTTGACAACTTCAGCTAAAACCAAATGTTAGTCATCAAGCTGCTTTTGTGCATGTTGCTCGTTCGCTGTCATGTTTCAATGTGTATATAAAAAGTTTAAGCATTTAGGATGAGAAAAAACAGCAAAAGTAACATTAATGATAGGGAAATCTGACGTTTATTGGGTTGATTGTGGTAAACATCACCGTGATGTTTCCCTGCTGCGCTTCAGGTGGGAACTCAGCTGATTCGTGGGATCTCCGGCGGGGAGAGGAAGAGGACGAACATCGGCATGGAGCTGATCATCGACCCGCCCGTCCTCTTCCTGGATGAACCCACCACGGGGCTCGACGCCAGCACCGCCAACTCGGTGCTGCTGCTGCTGAAGAGGTGAACAACACATTCATCTAGCTGGTTTTCTCCCAGTTAGGGTCACGTCACCAGTTTGGCAGTGTTTCAGATATTTAAAACAAAAATCTAATCAACATTTATAAATATTGATGGACATGAAACCATTATATCAGGACTTGTTTTTCAGTCTTAGGTAGCAGCAACAATAAACCACTTTCTCGAGGACTTGAAGGCGTTTCTTAACCAGAAGAGGCATCCAAAAACCCCAAAGGAAAAACCTTAAATGTTTTATAACTGAGCCTTAAATTTATTTCCAAAATTTTTTCGTAGGATGGCAAAGCACGGTCGCACCATCATCCTGTCCATCCATCAACCGCGGTACAGCATCTACCGCCTGTTCGACAGCCTCACGCTGCTCGTCAATGGAAAACAGGTCAACATAACCAAAATATCTCATAATCAACATCTACTGACCAACCAGGAGGCCTAAATGTGAAGAAACAACCAAATAACTTTGTCTTATGGTGAAATTGAAACATCCAGGTTTACCACGGCCAGGCACAGAAAGCGCTGGAGTATTTCTCTGAAATTGGTAAGAAAGTGGATCAAATATTCAACTTGTTTTGATTCAGCAGGGATGTTTTTTAGCTCAGTTTGGGGCTTTTTTTCTTCCAGGATATCACTGTGAGGCTCATAACAACCCTGCTGACTTCTTCCTGGACGTCATCAACGGAGACTCGGCCGCGGTCATCTTCAGCAGCCTGGAAGGAGACTGTAGGTGCTTTGGCTTTAATCCAGTAAATAACTGATTGTTCTCTGCTTTTATTGAAAAAAAGTCACGATTATTATGGTTAATCCACTAATTTATGGTGTCCAATATAGTTAGAGTACATTAATGAGGGATGATTGGTCATGGTCTTTGAAATCTAGTTCAAGTCTTCGTCAAGTAAAAGTGAACAGGGTTGGTGTAAACAGGTAGTGCAGAGCATCTTATCCCAAGTAGTTGCTTCTCAGTGCAGGAAAAAATGGTGGCTAGCTGATGAACTTAGTTAATTTGAATAAAAGTTGTTTTTCTTGTTGCAGACTCTCAACAAGATGCAGAATCAATGTCCAAGTCCAGGAAAAGAATCGAGGACAAACTGGTGGAGGAGTACAGAAACTGCCAATACTACAAACAGACAAAAGACAAGCTGGGTAGGTTCAAGAGAAATGAGATTTACCCCAAAAACCATTTGGAGAGACAAAGACCCTACAAAGCCAGACTATTGATTAACGGACATCATTACTAATGATGCCAGATGGTTTTTATTAGTAGAAACATTGACAGAGGCCGCTTTGTCTTGAGAAATATTAGTTTTCATGTAATTTTCTTACCTTGTATCTTCTAGAAAACATTGTTCAGGGAAAGCCAGCAACCAAGAGTTCTCAGTTCAGGACCATCACCTACAACACCAGCTTCCTGACCCAGTTCAGATGGGTTCTCAAGAGAACGTTCCGCAACCTGGCGCTGAACCCGCAAACCTCCATCGCCCAGGTAATAAACCGCAGGTCAACCTCTTCTCTAAACAAGGTTCTGGTGGGTTGAGCAACTTCTGTAAAGTTCTGTAGCAGCATCTGCTGGACAAAAAGGGTACTGCACTTTCAAACACATGAAGTTTCTGTATTTCAGAAGCCAGTTTTACTCCTTAACGCAGCTCTGAGTCACAAAGTTCTTCTGAATTTGAAACGTTTAGAGTTTGTATTGTGTTTCAGATAGCGGTGACGCTCTTCCTCGCTCTGGTTGTCGGAGCGCTTTTCTTCGATGTCCAGCTGGATGACAGCGGGATCCAGAACCGGTATTTTACTCTTTTATAATCCAGAGCCGGGTTTGTGGTTTTGATTTTATTGTTTCCTGATTTGGTCTCGTCTCTGTGTGCTGTTGTTCTCAGGACCGGCGCTCTCTTCTTCGTCGTGGTGAATCAGTGTTTCAGCTCGCTGTCGGCCGCTGAACTCTTCATCGCAGAGAGGAAACTCTTCATGTGGGTCTGACTCACAAAATCACATATTTAGATCCTAAATGACATTTAGATTGAGAACTGAGTAGCAAAAATAATTTATCTTTACGGAGGAGGCTTACTGATGGAAGCTGTCATATTTGTCTCTCTGCAGACATGAATACATCAGCGGTTACTACCGACTCTCTGTCTACTTCCTGTCTAAGATCCTGTCTGACATCATCACTCTGAGGACCATCCCCGCCATCGTCTTCACCTGCGTCGCCTACTACATGATTGGTAAGTAAAATACTGTGATTGTCAGAAAAATTATTGATTTTTATTGTAATTATGAAGTCGTAGCATGTAAAATGTAAAGAATAAAGGATTACGTTCAGACTAAACCTTGTGGCGTCTTCATGGGAAATGAAAAACTGGAACTGATAACATTTAAAATGTTGAAAGCAAAACATGAATGACTTTATGTGCTGCTGCTTTGTAGTTGCACATATGTGCATCTCTAGATGGCAGAGAAAAGGTGAATTAATGTCATATTTTCACCAGGTTATCAATTCACTTATGAATTTTACAGTTTGATTAGTGAATCTTATACTTAATTTGCTAACTCTGTTTAAATTGCTACCTAAAAATTGAGTTTATAAGCTAAATATTTTGCTTGTAACTATATTTAGTTTGCCCACTAAATATTAATTAGCAAACAGATTTTAGCTTGGTAAACATTTAGTTTGCATGCTAAAAATATTTTGCGTGGTAACTAAGTATTTAGTTAGCGAGCAAAATATTCAGCTTAATAATTTAGTTAGTAAACTATTTAGCTTGCTAACTAAATGGTTAGTTAACAAGCTAAGTTTATCTTGCTAACTTAGCTTGCTAACTAAGTTAGCGAGCTTGGTAGCTAAATATAGCTAACTATATTTAACTTTAAACATTTAGTTAGGCTAAATATTTAACATTTTAATATTAGGTCATTACAAGCTAAGTCTGGCTTGTTAGCTTTATATCTGGACTGCTAACTAAATATAATTAACTATGTTTAACTATATCTAAATACGTAGTTATACCAAATTTATAGATTTAGTTCTCAGGTTAATTATTTACCCATTTTTGTCAGATATTTGTGCAGATGTTCTTCCTCCGTTCTTCACTGTAGCTGATCATTTAGTACTGATCCAGGTTCTGTTCTGGTCGGTGTGTTTCAGGCCTGAAGCCGACAGCGGGGGCTTTCTTCACCTTCATGTTCAGCGTGGCTCTGGTGTCGTACACGGCCACCTCCATGGCCCTGGCCATCTCGGCCGACCAGACGGTGGTGGCCATCGCCAACATCTTCATGACCATCACCTGCGTCTTCATGATGGTAAATAAATAAACACTCGCCAACGATCAAAACACACTAAATATTCTTGCAGAGGAAAGATTTAAAACAGCTGCTCAATTTTGTCACTAATAATGTATTAAAATGTTTGAAGGAAACTCAACTCTTCTCACATTTATTATTTCTTTGATTGAACAAAATAAAGAGAAGGTTCATCTGTATTTTAATTATACAGCACCAGTCCAAGAATCCACCTTATAAATTATACAATTAAAGCGTAAAACCGTCAATTAACACAGTTTAATGTTAGTTTGGTTGTTTCAATCTGTAATTTATCATGTCATCTGCTAAAAAACATATTTTTCTTCTTGTATTTAAAGATCTGATGTATCATTTTCTCTATTGCCATTAATATTTGTTTATTTTTCTTCTTTCTATTGGCTTTGATTTGATCAACATGTTTTTATTTACTAGCTTTTGTTAATAGAGTTTTTGAAGTTTTATATTACTTTACATTTACTAGAACCTCAGTATTTTATCTCTTTTATCATTTTACTGGCTGTATTGTAATATTTTAAAAGTATCATCAATAATACAGGTGAAAAACATTTCAAATGTAATTATTTGTGCAGATCTTTGCAGGTCTGTTGGTGAATGTAACCTCCATCGTCAACTGGCTCGCCTGGTTGAAGTACCTCAGTATACCCAGATATGGGCTCAGTGTATGTACACAAACCAGAAATCATCCATATTAGCTACAATTTTAATTGTGAATTGAACATTTCTAACATGTATGCAGTATTTTTTATTAATTATTATTCTTCATTTTTGGTTTTTAGGCTCTGCAAGCAAACGAGTTCCCCGATCTGGACTTCATCTCTAAAGAAAACATTTCAATGTAAGACACAAAAACAAACTTTTAGGAGCGACATTAACATCTCTGCAGCCATATGTTTTCTTTTTTCTAGGGCTGCAACCAATGATTATTTTAGTTATTGATTTATTCTATTGATTATTCTGACAATTGATTAATCAGATTTAAAAATTGGTATATTCTGCATATTTTTCCTTTTTATATCATGTTAGAAATACTAATAAAAGACACAAATAAATAAATAATAAATAACTTTTTATTACCTGAAATGCGATAATATCGATCGCTTGATCATTTGTAGCAAAGGATGAATCTGCAGCTAAAAAAAATACGTCCAATAATCAATTAATGAATTAATAATTGGATAGTAAAGTTTGTTTTTTTTTTTTACTGAATTTGAACCAGATGAGGCTAAAACAATGACACTTGAGGACAATGTTTATTTTTATCTTAAATGTAATATATTTATATTCTTTGCACAGAAAGAATATAAATATCACATTTAGTCTGACTAAATGTGATATTAGTGTGACTCAGGTCACACTTACTGACCTGAGTGTCTTTCTAGAAAATGACCTTTTTGAGTCTCTATGCTCCAGTTAGTGATTAATCAATTACCAAATTAGTTGACAATTATTTTCAAAACTGATTAATCACAACTAATCACAGTTTATCGTTTCACTTTTACTCGTTTGTCAACATTTTTTACACTTACTTTGTTCTTAACCAGACATTAGTTTCTTTAATATGTTGGTCATATTTTATTATTATTCTGAGTACCGTATTTTCCGGACTATAAGTCGCAGTTTTTTTCATAGTTTGGCCGGGGGTGCGACTTCTATTCCGGAGCGACTTATGTGTGGACGTTTACACATTATATCATATCACATGTTATTTTCCCACTAAACCGCAAGAGGGCGCTCTAGGCCTGTGTTATTCTACCTTCTAGTGATGGGATTTTCGGCTCCTTTTCGAGATGCGGCTCTAACGGCTCTTTTTAGTGTGGAGAGCCGGCTCTTTCGGCTCCCAAACGGCTCCCCATATACCCATATATTTTTTGTT
>CAEFZY010039026.1:0-47681 GCA_903066815.1 Brachyrhaphis roseni
TATATATATATATATATATATATATATATATATATACACACACACACATACCCCTTCACTGGCCACTTAATAATATATATACCACCGATCTTGGCAAATTTTCTGGGAAAACCCTGATTTATCTAACACTTTTTCGTCTCCTGATTTATGTTGCTAAGCTTACTTACATATTCAGGACCATTAAGTTACCAGGTGTGGGTTTTTTTTAGGTTCATTGTGAGAAGAGGTATCTTTAAGTTGGTGGAAGTAGGGAAACAGAGGTTGGCCCTGAGCGCCCTTCTTGATAGGACCGCCACTGTTCTATCTATCCCAAATAATAGCAATACACAATAAATTTACAATTTCTCACCTAGACTAGGTTGCAGTAGCACCTCGGTTTGAGAAATGATTGAGTCCGTACAGGTCTTGGTGGCGTCCGCCTGAGCCAGGAGTTCCTCCAGCCCGGGGTCCAGCTCGGTCTTATCCGCCTGGCCGAGGCTCTCTCCTGTGTACTGGAGCAATATGACAAAACAACCTTATTTTTCACAGCAACGGGAGACTCAAGTTTATTTTAATAAAGCAGGTGGACATGCAGAGTGCCGTCTCTCCTTATTTACCTGAACAGCTCGGTTAATGAACTGGCCAGCATCCACAGCCAGACGCGTCAGGTCCATGACGGAGTCCTCAAGGTCGGCCGTTGTCTCCGTGGAGGCGTGGCGGCGGAGGGTACAGAGTTAACCCCGGTTACTAAAGCGAATATTCACCTCCAAGAGCCACCAGCTGACCCACGCATCGCCTCAGCCAGGCTAACACCTTTGCAATCACGGCAAGCCGTTGAGATACTCAGAAAAAACGTCGCATCCGGCTATTTACACGTTAATATACTGGGTATTATTGATTCCTACGGCTTGCCATACATAGAGGCTGACAGAGCGACGTCGGAGACATTAAGAAGCTGCGCACGCACCTGTTTACCGCCGTCAGTATTTACCTGTTATCCACTTATCAATAAAAGACGCTCAGAAAATTGACCGGCGTCGCTATAACGTCAGGCTTTTAATTTGTGTCTCTAAAGGACGCTATTATTTCATTAATGTCCAGGATAACTTAAATAAATGCTTCGGACAGCCATTAAAATGTCAAATGATGCATGCGCTAAACTGTTTACATCGACGTAAACATGACGAAAGTCCAGAGAAAATGGAATGACTTGAAAGATTAGACTTCCTGTTCAAGTTCACAATAAAAGCATAATCTCTCCACAAAATGTTGCACTTTTATCCATATAAAATTACACATGAAATACAAAATAAAAAAAACATAAATTTGAAAAATTTTTAATCTCTATAAGAAAGAAAAGGAGAAACAAAATGTAAGCCAACAGCTCTTAAACACAAAAATACCTTACGGGGTTCTATCTCAAAGTGAGCTGCAAAAACAACCAGGAATTAACTAAAAGAAGAAATACCATAATAACAAACACAGCGACTCTCTGAGTGTCTGAACGCATAATGGAGCAAGAAAAGAGCTTGGTCCATAAACAAAATTGCAGCATGCAACCTTACTCCCCAGAGGTAATCGTGCCGAGACTTCTTGAACCTCTGAATGTTAGCAGGACAGAAACAGAGAGAAGGGAGGATTAACTCAATCAGCTGACGGTCTGAGGTGCATCAGAGGACCTAAGCAGGGTTAAAAGATTAAAAGACACACTCAATCACACTTACATACCAACAGAAGATCTCTTTATTACAAACAATACAGCACATAAAATCCAAACGTACGGCAGTTTATAAAAAATCGGGAACTTCAAAAAAACTGAAACGTTACTCAAAAAGTGCTTTGTGATAATTAACTTAACATGTATCTATCTTTCTACAGGTATGGACCCCAACCCAAATACATCTGACAGAGCATTTTGTCATCTGTGGCTTCCTGGATGAGGTAGTGCACATGTCCCTCTATTGACAGAGGGAGGCCAAGCACTTTATTTCTGCTCTTTATCACCCCCTGGAGACGCTGCTCGATGTCACACACGTGTGTTTTGGCCTGGCAGTGACAGATAGGGTAGAAATTAACAGCTTGAAGCAGAAACAAATCATTTGTATAAAACCTATAAACAATATCCAATTAAAAAAACGACAACAAACAAACCTTTTCATTAACTATCTCGCCTGTCTCATTGGCCTGGGTTTTCACCAGGCCTTTGGATGGTTTGCTCCACTCCACCAGCGGGTCATGAAGGAAGGTCTTCAGCACACTTAAGGAGTAATAGCAAACAATTATACGATGAAAGTGTTATTTTTGAATGTGAACACTAAAGAAAAGCAAGTTTTTGGCAATCACAATGTATTAAGCTGTGTCTACCTCATGAGTGGCTCTCTCTGGTCTCGCATCAGTCTAATTGTGACCTCACAGGCCTGTCTAAACAAACCCTCAGTACCCATTGGCCCCATAGCATGGACCATGTTTTGGGTAAGTCGGAAAGGAACTACCTCGGGCACGTCAAATGTCTCCCCCTAGTGGACACAAAGAGAACGGCACATACAGCAAATGGGAGGGAAAAGGGACAAAAACACACAGCAGATACAGTTCCTCAAAGAAGTGTCGATACTTCTAATCTGAGAGACTAACCTTGTTAAAGAGGCAGTTGAAGTCAACGTGGACACATTCCCCAGTGAAAGAGTCAAAGAGGATGTTTTCTCCATGGCGATCGCCAAGTCCCAGGATGTAGCCGACCATGGACATCACAGCAGTGGAGCGGCAGTATGCAGAGCGACTGCTGTACCTGGGTAAGAACATATACAGAAATTTTTAAAAAATAAAATAAAACCAGAAATGAAAAGTTTAATTTCAATCTAATCAACAATACTGCTTGTAATATTGTTCTCCGTGCTCATGCAGTGGAGTAGTGGCATACCATGATTCAGGGTCAGGAAAGGTTTGGAGGAACCACTCATAGAAGACGGGCGGATGCTGAGCGCAGAGCACCTCATTGTGGATTCGTAGTTTTTCCTCAAAAGCAGCCGTTTTGGGTAAAATAAGCTTCCTCAGCTCTTTACCCGACAGGTGAACACCTAGAGAAATACATAGTCAAAATCCCTTCAGCTATTCTAGTATACAAATCTTTTACACTTGGTTTCACAAACTCTACAATGCCTTACAAAACCTTTCAACTTTTTACGCTTTCAGAAATTATTTTCCCAAATATTTTAGGAAGAAAAAAAAAAAGTTACACACAAATTAAGTATTTTCTAACTAGGTCCTAAATCCCTCAGTTTTCTACGGATGTGCATCGGTCCTTCAACTCCACTATTATGCTCTACTTCATGCTGGTTTAACACATAAAACACCAGTAACGTAAAATGAAGCTTGCAGTTGAACAGAAGTGACATAAAAATAAATACCTCTCTCTTTGTACAGCTTGGTGAGGATGTGTCGCAGCCCAGCGGTGTTGTTGACCCACTCGATGATGCCGCACTCCTCGTTGAGTGGAATCACGGCGTAGGTGCGGATGTGCAGCTCCCTGCGCCTCGACTCGGCATCCTTACGGAGACACTGCTCGCAGAAAGCACGACGGTAAGGAGGGCAACATCATTACCAGAAACCGTGTTTATCAGTCAGACACACAACCTTGTTGATGAGACAGTTGAACTCCATGAGGCGGCAGTCCTTTCTTAGATCATCTTTTGGTTTACACATCATGGTGTAGCTCCGTCCATCCGAGCCCTTCAGACTTATCTTCTTGGGCTTCTGCAAGGAGGCTAAAATCTCCACCTTATACGAACACACGCAAATAGATCAGTTAAGATAAAACATAAAAAAAAAACAACAACATTATTCCAGACTCAAATGTCCAAAATCTAAGCATATCAGGATGTGACTTTTTACTCAATACGGTGGGGAGAAAAGCCTGGAAATATGAACATTTTTACACATTTTAATTTCTCCAAATTTTTCCAAAACTGAAATTCATCTACATCATATTTCTATATTATAAATGTCTCAAGAAACGGGTCGTGAAATTCAGACCCCATCTCTCCTACTTACGCTGTCTTCAAAGCCGTCCAGGTACGCCCAGTGTCCGGGGAAGGCGTCATGCTTTGTGTTAGCCCCGCCAGTAGAGGGCAGCGTCGGGATGAGGACGGACTGCAGCGGGATGAGGATCTGGCTGAAGGTGGACTCCTCCACCAGCCGCTTCAGCTGCTTGAAGTGAACGCCCATGCTGAGGGTGGTGCTGTTTCCGTCCACCTGAATGAGCGACACGATCAAACACAACTGTATTTTAAAGCGCAAGACATTTTTTCCCCCTTTTTTAGGGTAATAAAAACACAGTTAATCAAATCGTCTTAATTTTTCTCTTACATTCAGCGATCCTTTTGGACAGCTGCCTAATCTTGGAGTTAATTTCATGAACATATAAACTCTAGTTTCAAATTGCACATCATCATCACTTCCAGGTGTAATCTCATTACCCCTAATTTTTTACGTCCTGTGAGGACATTTTTACCGGCTTGTTGCAGAGCTCCAGCAGCTTATCGGTGAGTCTGTTCGCATCTCCAATAAATTTCTCCAGAGGCTTTTTAAGACTGATGGCGTTCTTAAGAATCTGATTGCAGCGGTTCATGCGCATGGGGTAAGAAGACTGAAACACAAAAGGCAGACATGGGATTTTTCGAGGGCAGGCAATTAAATAGAGTTGCTGTTCAAACAACAACAACAACAATGTACCAGAAAAAAAAAAGAAAAAGCACATGAACAGGCGATACCAACCAGCCAGACCAAGGAGCAAAACAGGGAAGAAGGAAAATTTGTATAACTTGAGTAACAACAACATTTAATTTCCTTCTGGCAATAATAAAAGTATTTTTGATTTGAATTTGAATTAACATAAAAGGAAAGAGAGGAAGGAGGAGAGGTGTAGAACCTAAAGAAACAATGAAGAACACATAAATGGAAAGGAAGTAAGAAAGAACAAAAGGAAGAGAAGAAAAAAAACAGAAAGAAGGAAAGAAAAAACAGACTAAGTAAAGGATGGACAGACAGAGACGGACAGAAAGAAAGAAATATCATTTACACATTGGGATGGGGGATAAAGTCAGACATTTTTTCACACTCCCAGATTGAATAAAATCCCTGAGATGTTGATATTCTCTTCACTAGAAGATACTGAAGTCTTGATGAAGGAAGGCTGACACAGTAAATATTGATACTTAATATATTTTGTAATTCAATATGTTTAAAACCCATTTTTTACTGCTGTACTTCCAGCAGATTCATCTACAAATAGAACCAACAACACTACAGCAGTAAAGTTTGGGGAAAAATAACATTCTCACTCACTCTCAAAACTTCTATCCACAACTGTATCTCAAATTATTTTAGCCAGGATAAAATGAATGTATGCTAACACTACGGAGCTAAGCAGGTTTCCAATTACAAAATCACACAGCATCTGAGTGAATCTGAGATAGTTGAGGGGAAAAAGGAAAACACACAAAACACAAGCCAACCTTGGAGACAGCGGTCATCAGCCACATGGCCTGCTGCGGGTACGCGAGGAACACTTTGGCCACGATTTTCATGAGAACCTTGAAGACCTCGTCGCTGGAGTGACACACCCTGGAGATGAGCTGGGAGAAGGCGGTGAGGAACTGGTAGGGCGCCAAGTTGGAGCAATGCTCCTCGACCACCGTGTTGATTTTCCCGAGCTCCTGTCGCATCAGCCGGTCGGCTCGTCCGGCTGTGGAGGACGGACACGAACGTTGGGGAACCATTTCCAGTCTGACCAGCCCTGTGGTCTCTGACCTTACCTACTCACCTTTCTCACAGTTGCACACTTTAGCTCCAAAATCCAACCAGAGGGAGAGCATGCGAGGCATCGCCTGGTAGATGTACTGGTTCCCAAACTGCAGGGCTCTGACAGGAAACGAGTTATACCGTCAGAAGCCAGTTTGAAGGATATAAACACGCAGAAAGAACAAGAACCTACTTTCCAAAGAAGGTGACGATGTATCGGATGAGGTTCCCCTGTTTCTCCAGCTTGTTATCTGTCACCATTGGCATCACTTTGTCATAGTACTTTGCTAGGTAGAAGTTTCCGTCCTCCCATTCTGGAAGAAGGTTGGTCACATCCTACAGACCAAATAAATAAACCAGTTTAAGGTGATAAACAAATAGATTAAGAAATGAAATCAACTATCATTATAGTTGTTAATAATCCATTTATCTATTTGTGAATATAATAAACACCACAAATAAAAGATAGGGGGTAAAACCTTGTACGCCTTCATGATGGCATTGGACTCGAAGTTTGCCGTCTCCTCCATGAAGCGTCCGACCAGCAGCATCGCCTTCCCTTTTATCTGCAGGCTGCGAGGGTCGGACAGCAGCTGGTCATCAGGAAAACACTGGGCCACGCCCTTCTGAAGGACGATCAGCGCCTGGTGCACGTCGCCCTGATCGCAGGCACACACAGCGGGGTTTCAAGGTTGCAGAGTTGGTTGAAAAAACGGCAATATCAAGATAAAAAAAACAACAGCAAAAAAACACACAGACGTCAGGAACGTGGGTCTGGTGAAGATTCAGGAACCTTCTCTGAAAATGGGAACAACTTTAAAACTGCCAAGCTATGTCCTGAACTCTAGTGTGAAACATTTTGAGGTGTTGGCGCCTCTACAACGTCAGTCCGTTCACCAAAAGACTTGAGGTTCCTTTTCTAGCAGGACAACAACCTTAAATACAGTCAGAGCTGCAGTGGACTGGTTTGGAGCAAAGAATATTAATGTCTGGGAAAACAGACATTAGCTATTTTTCACGGGTCGGCAGTACCTTGGACCAGAGCCACTTGGCCTTCTCCGTGACCAGCTCAGCCAGATTGGTGTTGTCTGCGTTGAGCAGAGCGTTGAAGGCCGTCTGGTGGTGTCCGGCCTTCCTGGCGACCCGGGCGCTCTGCAGCCAGCACTCGCCCACCAGCCCCTGACCCACGGGCCTGGAGGACAAAACCACAGTGATCGCTGCTCAAACATTGGCTCAAAGATTAGGAAACGTTTTAACCATGGTGGCATTTATTGAGTTGAATGAAAATCTGAAGAGGTTTTATGTAAACCCAGTTGTATGTAGGGCTGAAACAATTAATCAGATTAATTGTGATTAATCGATTATTGAAATAATTGTCAACTACTTTAGTAATTGAATAACCGTTTACAGACTGCACTCTGCTAAAATAACACACTCAAAGCAGTAATTAAGCCAGAACTTTCCAAAAAAAAGAAGTACATTTTACATTTATGATAAAAAACCTTCATTTTCTGTAAACCTTTTCTTCTCAGAACTCCTCTTTCTCAGCTTCACTTGGTTTAAACTCTGCAAAAATTAATTTTATTCAGCACATCTTACTATTCAATAATTAAATGCTGGATCAAAAAAACATAACCAACAGGCCATCGTACTGATGTTAAATCAGGCAGAAAGGTTCAAATTTTTCACGTTGTTACAACACAGAGAGATTGGTTTAAGCATATTATGTCTTAGAAAGGCTCTTTTTATCATAAAGCACAAAACTGAACTTTGAAGGCCGTGTCTTCTTTCATAATTTAATAATTTAGCGACCATCACAACAGCGTGTGAACACACTTCTATCTCCTTACTGTGGTCTAAGGCTGAGCAGGGCCCGCCGCACGGCCAGGATCGGCTCTTTGGCCCTGAAGGAATTCTGGGTCATCTCCAGTCGGTCTGACCAATGAGGAGGCAGCTTGGTGAGGCTGGGGGCGGAGCCGTCTCTGGTGCCCCGCAGCTCGGTGAAAGCGTGCTCCAGCTCGCTGAGCATGTGGAGCCTACGCACACAGGTGGATGCATTTTAGAGTCACGAGAAAGAAGCCAAAGCTGCTGCTGAAGCTGAAGGCCAGACCTGACGATGTACTCGTATCCCCGCTGGTAGGTCCCACACTCGTAGCTGGCGGCGGACAGCGGGACCACCTGCTCTTTCCGCACCATCTTCAGCTTCTCGTAGAAACTCTCTGCATCCTGCTTCTTCGCCGAAAGCAGCAGCTGGCCGAGCCGCACGCCCCAAGTGCACGACTGCTGGTCTGGAGGGGCCGCGTTGTTATCGGCAGATTAAACAAATGCAATTAGAACTGGTTCATATCTACTAAAGTGGAAAGATCTTTATACTTTTTTTTCTAACCTGAACTCAAATAATCTTCTAACAAATCCCACTTTCCAAGCTTCCAGGCAGCCTCCACCCTGTAGGTGTTCAGCTCTGACTTCCACTGCTGCCTAGACGTAGAAAAAGGGAAGCTGGTTGAACTTAAATCAGGCGGCAGTAATGACGAGAGTAAAGTAGGATGCAAGTGTCTTACTTATTGGCCAGTACGCCGTTGACCTGCGTGATGACGGTGGACAGCTGCCCCAGGCCGAGCATAGAGGTCATCACTCCATGATAGTGACCGATCTAGAAAAGATTGGTGAATTTTTACCATTACAGACGTATTGTAGTACGTCTGAATAATTTATCATTTAGAGCTTCTTAAAAAAAAAAAAAGTTATGAATGAACGCGTTGTTTGCTCTGTGTTTTTGTGTTGCTATGGCAACCAATCAAGGGTTTATCCAGCATCTCAAGTGTTTGTTACGTAAAATGTTCAAAGCTAAGGATATCGTTTTAGAAATGGAATTAGACTAAGCACGTATAGGCAATTAATTAATCGCATGATAAATTTAAATGAGCTTGATCATTTGAATTCTTATTATTAATATTTTTTAAATGTGGTTTTCATTTCCGTTTTATGTATCGTTTTTGGTTGTTTTCTTTTGGACATTGAAAATATCTTCCAGTTCAAGTGTTAAGTAGGGGTGGGCATTTATCACATCGTTTATCATTTATCGTGATAACGTCTTATCATGATAAAAATTCTGATTCATTGTTGTCACGATAAATTCCAATTAATGATGTTTAAAGTCCCACAAAACCTCTCATCACTGTGACACAGTAACCATAGCAAGTGTCATAAAGTCATGCTGTTGCCTAAAAAGTAAGAGTTTTTATTGTCACTTTTATCGTTATCACAACAGTACCGCAAAAGATCATGATGCAACTTATAATATAATATTGTAATAAAGCTTTAAGTCAATATCGTCCACCACAAGTGGTAAGAGTTCTTGACAAAATTAACATTTATTGGTCTTTGAGAGAGCGAACCTACATTATTGTGTTAGCAATATATCACCTGAAAATTATCGCAAAACAACAATATTATCATCTATTGCAATCATTTCTGGGACAATTTATCATCCAGAAAAATTTGTCATAGTGACAAGCCTACATTAAACTTCAATAAACTTCTAAACAACTCTGTTTAGACCAGGCTGTTGCATCTCCTGGTCTTTATGATGCTCTTTGTTCACCAACACCACATTTTTTTGGTCTATCACATAAAATCCCAATACATTACATAGAAGTTTGTTGAGTAAATGTGAATAAGGAATCTGCGGCTGGGAACCTGGTCTGACTCCAGCTGTATGGCCCGGTCGTAGCAAGCCGTCGCATCTCGCAGCAAACCAATACTCTCATGTTCGAGTATCTGTTCCCGTAGCGACGGCTCTTCCCTCCTCAGAGCGTTGACTCCCCTCACTCCGTCTGGCTCGTGCATCGCTGCGTACAGCGTCTGGAACAGCCAGGGATTCGTCACGACGTTGAGATTCACATCGAACATCGGCTGAAGCCGATCTCACAGAATCAGTCTGACCTGCAGGAAGCTGAGGTGGTCCTGGATGTTCTCCTTGTTCTCCAGGATGTACGCTTCGAAGTGCATGAGGGCTCGAGTGTACGCCTTGGACCGCAGGGAGGCCTTAGCCAGCAAGTCCTGTGGGATACCCTTCAGGAAGGCCACCACACGGTCATAATCACCCCTTTCTGCAGGACAAAAAGTTCATATTTTATATTAATAACCATATTTAGTAGAGTAATAAGTGATTTAAGTTAAGTAGAATCCACTATTCAGGGTTCACACACTTTTCCCTCAGCAAAATTCAAGTACTTTTCAAAAATTTTCAAGGTAAGTTTTCAAATGTTTCCAGCACCAAACTTAGGCGATAAAAACAATACAAGTGAAGTAAAAAGCACAGTTTAAATTCACTATTATATGATATCATATATTACTGTCAGTAATAATATCTTATTGCAGTATTATGCATTCTACAGCAGGACAAGGTAAATTAAAATATAATAAAATGTATGCTCTGAAATGTCTCTAAAACACACCTGACTAGTCGGAGAACAAAACACTAACACTAACAAAAAAAAAAAATCTGTAACTTTGTTCAAAGGTATAAAATATAAACCAGATCAATAAGTCATTGAGACTTTATGAGTAAAAAATATGCATTACATAAAAACAATCCAATCAAATCGTGTTAAGCTAAATAACTTTCTTGCTTAAATTAAATGCCTGAAGACAATATACAAAGAAAGTTACAAAAAAATCTAAAACATATATATATTCTTGCAAAGTTTTCTTAAATTTAGCAAGCAAAAATTATTTTGGTGATTGTGACTAACCTAAAACAAGAAAACTTTACTCTGATTGAACTTCAGACAGTGAGAAAAAAATGTCTGTTTACTAAGTGCGTGAAAATATCTTTTCCCAACTGCAAATAATATATTCCACATTTAGGCTTTAGATAAAATGTTAGATTCCATTTTATTACAAAACTGTGCAATTTAATACCAAGCACTTTCAAGGCCTTTGTACAGATATCCAAGCACTTTCCAAACCTTGAAAAACACTTACCTGATCCTTGGAAATTCAAGCATTTCCAAGGATTTCAAGCACCCACCCGAACCCTGACCATTACCTGTGACTTTGGGTTTGGCGTAAAGGATGTGGCGGCTCCACTGTGTGAGGTGTGACAGCATGCTGAACACAGTCTGAGTGCTGAGCTGTGATAGGCTGGAGGCCGTCTCCTGGACTCCGCCCCCTCCTCGTCCGTCACCTTCGGTCAGAACGGCCAGCATCTCCTCCGTCACCTTTAAGACAAAACGATCAGCGCATGAGTGAAAAACAAAGCAGAGCCACACAAAGCTACGCTGGAGGGGAGAGGAACCCTGACCTCCTGCTGCTCTGCAGGTGTGCAGCCCAGCAGCATGTAGAGCAGGACGTGAGGCAGCAGGTAGATGGTGACTTTGTAGTCGTGTTTGATGATGAAGCTGCAGCACTTGAAGACCTTGCTGGCCAGCTCGTGTCTCACCTGGATGGAGGACCACACATTAAAACTTCTCAAAAAACACCTGCGTGCAGATTAGGGAGGGGAAAGTTTGACTGTGTTGAGAAATCGGCTAACCTTGCTGATGAGGTATCCGGCCCAGGTGGCAGACCAGTCAGAAAACTTGCTGCCTCGGTTGCTAAGGTACACTGGCTTCTTCACTTTGGACCAATTCACCTCCTTTTGACTGCTCTTATATCTGCAAGAAAGCATGGGAAGAGTCATCAAAGTACTGTAGGTGACATAATAGTAATAAAATGTGTTTTTTGGAAGAGGGGATTTCGACCTGCTGTTGAGGTGCGGCTCCAGGATTTCTTGGATCTGTTCTGGGAATCTCCTCCACAAGCGACGGCCCGGTGAGTCGGTTCTCCCCTCGCGACACTCAAAAATTGACAGCAGCTCCTGCAGCAAACAACAGATCATCGAATTAGAAAACTCATAAGTAAAACAGAACAATCATGAGAATTGTTATGTTGTTTTTTGTGTTTGGACGCATTTTGCGTACCTGTATGGCGTAAGCAGCGGAGTCCTGAGCTCGCACGTTATCAGCGTAGGCCAGGAATGTTCTGGTGAGCTCAGTCAGCAGGTCATGGGCAAAGTTGGGATCATCTACTCCGCTCTGTTGACAGGAATAAAGAAATGTGTTTTCAGAAATTAGCTGCATCAGAAATGTATTAGGAAATACTTTTTCTACAATAGTACCAAAAGATTAGGGTAGTTTTATTCCTACTGCAATCTTCCTGAGTAAAAATGTGTGAAAAAGGACAAACATCAAGCAACATTTTACTTTTAGACGTGCTTGTAAAATAATTAAGTATCTGCAACTAGCTGATGATTATATATTTCTTTTGTTTTATGTCGTATGCGGTCAAAAAAGACAACAAGACTTGCCACGAAGGTGTTGCGGTCGCCCTTGGAGTGTGCGTGGGACAGATCCAGGCGTCCAGGGTCCACGGCCCCCAGCTCGCCCAGACACTCCCCGCAGAGGAGCCGGGCCTCGGGGGACGAGTCCTGGCAGCCCTTCAGCAGCACGGACACCAAGCTGGAGATGACGGGCTCCACCGCCTCGCTGGCACACACCTGCTGCAGCAGCCACTCCTGAAACACACAACCAGAGGTGGGCAGAGTATCCAAAAATTTTACTCAAGTAAGAGTAGAACTACATCGACATATTTTTACCCAAAGGTAAAAAGTAGCCATCCGAGAAATTATTCAAGTAGGAGTAAAAGAAGTATTTTGGTAAAAAAATACAAAAAAATAAAAAATCTACTCAAGTACTGAGTAACTGACCAAATTATCAATCAATTCATATTTAAAATTGACAGATCAAAATATAAAGTTAAGTGGAAATGTTGGTATATTAATGGAAAAAAATGACAATAATTCATATTCAAGTAGCAAAGAATAAACAAAATCAGGGAAAATGAAACTTTTTACAAATCAATCTCTTTCAATAAGAAAAAGTATGAAACTTAAACAAAAACTGCAGGTGTGTGTCTGATGAATCTCTGGTGAAAACAAGCTTGTTCTTCATTCAATGAATTTACTCACAGTGGGTAAAGTCTCCAGAAATTTTACTCAAGTAACAGTAGCAATACTCATGGTTTCTCTCAGTGTTTTATAAGCCTGGCGGGTCACCAGGCATTACTTGTGCCCCCATCAGGCTAAGCATTGTTTATCTATTTTAATTTTTTTTAATGACTGCTTTTTTTAAAGACTTAATAGTTGGTGTTTAGGTACTAATCTTCCATTAATCTTCAATATTTTGAAATTTCCTGTCAATTTTAAACATTTTTTAACACAAAAACACAGCGATGAACCGATGAATGACTGCCCCAGCACCCCAAGAACCGGGCTTAGCAAGTTTTCTGGGGAAAACCTTGGATACTTTATAATGAGATTACTCAAGTAAAAGTAAAAAGTAGAGCGTAGTAAAAATACTCCTAAAAGTGCATTTTTAAAGAAAAAGTTACGGTACTGATGTAAAACGTAATTAAAGAAATGTAACTAGTTACTCCCCAGCTCTGCAAACAACGTAGAAAAAAACACCATAAATAATTAACAGCATTACTTTACATTTGACTGCACTAATGTTACAAACAGTATTAAAAACGCTGTCAGGATTATAGTATTAGCTCACTTTCCTTGGCAGAGATTCCCAAACACTACCGTAACCTATTAGTCCTTGTTTGGTGTTTTACAGTACCTGCTTGCTGTGCATCATGTCCCTGAGGCTGGTCAGAGCGTGGATCCTCACATCGACGTTCTCATGCTGAACGGCTCTCATCGACAGCTGCAGGGCGGAGGCCAGGTCGCTGCTGCTGGCCGTCAGCTGGACGGACCAGAAACAAATTCTTTATCACGTAATTTCCTGTCTTTAGGAGTATTTTTCCCTCATCGTGACTTTACGCAAACCTTTTTGTAATTTTGCAGAACCGTGTGGATGTCTTTGAGTTCCGGATGCTCAGGCAGAAAGTAAATCTCATGAAGGTAATCGTTTACTTCGTCCCTGTAAGAGATTGAGAGAAGCACGGTCTCAGTAGGGATCATTCTGTAATCATCTAGAGCTGTCCGAAAATTTTAATTTTTCACAATTTGTCAGATTACACCCACTAACTTTATTGCATCTTATTGGGATTTTAAGGAAAACCCATTAGAGGCTTTAAAAGACTCGACACTGTGACGGATTTTCATATTCCACGAAAATGACTCTAAACACACAGAGATGCAGCAGAATGCTTTAAAAATAGAATATTCATCGGTTAAAATGGCCCAGTTAAAGCCTGAAAAGCTTTAAAGACACTTTCCATCCAGAATTTCTGTCTCTAGATATGCAAAACTGGTAGAAACACCAAGTCCCAAGCAAGCTTTACCAAGTATTGATTCAGTGGGGCATGCCGCACTTTTCAGATTTCTTTCTTCAAAATTACGTATCATTTTTCTCTCCACTTCCTTCTGCAGCTTGTGGTTGTAATCCGACAAAAATGTGAAAACCCCAAAAGGTGTTTTAAGAATACGGTAGTTCAATTGAACTCTTGATTTTCAATCTTATTCATACTGATAAGTTATTTCTTTTTTTTTTTTATGTCACCTGTTGTCCAGGATGAGGAAGCGAATGATAGCGGCGGTCTCTCTGGGCCGCAGGGGGATCAAGGGCAGCAGGGCAACAATAACATGACTCAGGAGAGGCCCGAGGTGGGAGGGCTCCACACTCCTCACAAAACACTCCCACGTCCTGCAACAAGGAAGCGCAATCTTTCAAGTTTTTTTTTTTGTTGTGTGCGTCAAAACTCGTTCAGGAGACGACTTCACGGGGAAGAGGCAGGTACTGACTGGCAGCAGAGCAGAGGGAAGTCCTCTCTGTAGCGCAGACCTGTGCGAAGCGTCGTCATCATCTTCACCCTGACGGAGCTGATGTGCTTGGAGCCCATCAGGCGCATCAGAGCCATCACGCTCGTCAAAGCCTGGCCGCAGGAGACGCGCAAAAGCAAATGTGTCGAAGCGGACGGGGCTGGAATGCTGTGGCTGCAACCGGCAGTCAGCCGAGGACGACTCACCATTTTCTTGCGGTCCTTCTCTCCTGCGCTGGAGCTGAGCAGCTGCATGTTGAAGAAAGCCAGAATCCCCAACAGCTTGGGCTGCAGGTAGTCAGCCTGAAACATAGCAATGTCACATTTAGGTAAATGTGAAATGTCGATCGTATCCCAAACTGAGGAGAAAACGATGTGGACCATGTGCTCCGGGGTGGTGATGTCTCTAGGACCCTGGTATGGATCGTCGTTGGATGCAAAGGAGGCCAAGATTGCCAAACCATTGAAAACCTACAAAGAATTGATTTTCATCACTGAATAAGTCAATAAACAGCAGAGAAATTACAAAAAAAAAAAAGGTGATTGAGGTTTTCTGCCCACCTGCTGGTAGTGTTCCCCCAAACGAAGCAGCAGCTCATTGTGGAGACCCTGGAAGTCCTGCCTGAGCAGGGAACCCAGCTCAATCTCCGTCTCACTCTAAGACGGAAAACGACACACGAAGCTGAGTGTGAAGTGTTTTACAGCCAAATATTATCATTTTATAGCACAATTAAGTAACTGTGTTAACTTCAGTTGTTATAAAAATGCTGTATATACATATATATATATACACTGTATATATATGTATAAAATATGACTAAATCAATTTGACGCTGTGAGAGGCTGAGCAGCTAAAGCTTTTCCTCGCCTACATCTCCCAGAATGCTGTGCCGTTCAGATGTATTATCTATTGATACTGTTCATGGGTTTATCGCGATATATACTGTTATTGATTTAGTGTCCAGCCCTGTAAATAACCTTCAGTTTTGTAAAGAACATTTCCCACTAGAACTGGAAGATATTTCATACGCCCAAAATAAAACACGACAACCAGAAACAATAAATGAGACAGAATAGTAAAAACCACACACAACTGAAGCCATAAACAAAACAGATAATGATGCATCTGCAAGCAAAAAATATTACTCATCAGAATGAAAATTACTGAGTTCCTTTTGCTTTATAATGCAATTAATTGATTAACATTAACAAAAAACCTGTAGGTAGTGAAATGCTCTCTCCAGCTCCTCCTTGGTGCACGAGCAAACCAGATGACTGAAGATGTACTTGAAATTGTTGATCAGAATCTCTCTCCTGTTCGCCTTCAGCTCGATGGCAAGCGTGCGGATGAGGGCAGAGCCTGTGGAGCTCGCCTTGGCCGCCAGGTACGGTAGCAGCACCTGGAGCGTCCGCTGCAGACACAGATGTGCAAGACAGTGCGTGTTTCAGTGCCGTGAAAAAGATGCCGTTTCTGGGGGAAAAGAGAAGTTCTGTCTGAGCGTACGGTGAGGAAGCGGTGGAGGTCCGGGAAGTCGAAAGCATGCGCGATTTGAGCCAGAATGTCCAAAGCCAGCTCTCTCTGATTGGCCGATTCGCTGGTCTGGTCCGGCGTGCTCCGCAGGGCGGAGGCGTGGCGCGAATGCAGCGACTCCACCAGAAACTGAAAACACGAGCCACAAACAGAAAGATGCCGTCCACAATTTCTCCAGTTATCTACCTTTCTGAATCTATCAAATAAAAATAAAAAAATGCCAGTTTATATCTAGTTTAGTTTCCTATTTTATTATTATATTTAATCTGTAATAAAAAGGTCAGATAAAATCATCGAACACAACTTTTTTTTCAACTTTAATTAAATCTTTCAAGGTGTTGTAATTTTATGTATATGCAAAAAAAAAAAAAGCCACTAAATGCAGGTACAGATCCATAGATAGGCAAATTATCTACCTGGCAAATGGGGTTCTTATACTGGCTGAACAGGGTCTGCAGCTTCAGCTCTTTGGCAGCCGCCAGCGCTCTGATCTGAGTGTAAGCAGCAATGGACACTGTGGCCGACTTGGACAGGAGACAGTGGAGCAGACGCAGCAGGGAGAAGGACACCAGACTGCCCTGAGAAGCCCTAAAGAGAAAAGGAAAAGACCATTTTACATGCAGCAGATCTCCTCAACTGTCTATAAAAACATGGGAGAAAAAAAAAACAAGTCTATAAATTAAATTAAATTAATCTTTTTGTCCAGACCACGGGTTTAAAAAGTGTGGTCTGGGGACCAATTTGTGGCCCCTGAAATAACCCAAAAACAACTAAATATATGCAGTCATTAAAAAAAAACCATAATAACCCTGAAGTAAAAGTTCTACAGTTGCTAATAGTGTAAATTGTTGTTTTACCTGCCGATCTCTCCTGTGGTGAGGATGAGTGTCTTCCGCAGGTCGTCGTCTCTGCTGGCTTTAGCGTTGCTGAACGCCTCCTTAAGACGCGCAACCAGCAGCTGAGGCGGCAACAAGAACCCCAACACGTCGTCAGCCTCCGTGTGACTTTAAAAACGCTGCGTTTAATCGCTGAAACGTCTCACCTCGCTCAGCGTACCCTGCTCCGAGTGCCTCGTGGACTCCGTCAGCAGGAAACGCACGGAATGACTAAAACGCGTCCTAACGGCGGGATCGGTGTCCTCGATCAGGCCAATCAGGGCGCAGAGAACGGCGCGGGAGTCGCTGTCCGCGCCGAGCAGGTTGACATGCTGGCAGAGGTGAGGTAGGCCTTCCAGAAACGCTGAAATAAGTCGAGTCGTTTTTAAGATAGCAATTTACAGCGCTGTGAAAGCTCATTTAGAAAGCAAAATAAAACTTTTAATTACCTAGTTTAACACAGCTGGCAGCTTGAGGTCTGAGTAAAGCTATGAATGGTTTAACTACGGCTGCTTTGAGGGATGCCGCCTTATTCCCAGCATGCTGAACTGCAAGAATCCAGCGAAGGCAGAGGACTTTGGAACGACACGTTGCCTCTACGTTGGAGTCGCAAAGCTTGGAAAGCTCCGACTGGACGCAGCTCAGATGCCCGACAATCCTGGCGAGAGCCACCTTCACCCGCTCTGACTCGTCCTCCAACAGAGACCTACAACAAAGAAAAAAAAAAAAAGCCACGATGTAAACCACCAATGGAAGCACAGACAACAGCGCTAACGACAGCGAGAACGAGGATGTCCCGTTTGCAGGTGGGAGTTTACGCACAGCAGAGTGGTGCTGATGAGGTCGTGGTGTGAGGGTCCCAGGTGATGAAGCAGAATGGGGAAGACCTCGACGGCCGTGGCCCTCACCGCCTCGCCCTGGCTCCGCAGCGCGTTGCCGAAGATGTAGATGCGCCAGCCGTCGCACACGCCCCGGCGCAGAAAGGCCAGCAGCGACACACAGTCCGCCTGGACTTTATGTGCTGGAACCACACGTCGGATTCACCGTTATGTAATGATGTTAAACTGAAATGCATGGTTGTAGATGTAGATAAATGTAGAGCAGCTCTAAGAATTATTGACATTCCTACAATATATGTGTACACAAGCCTTAACCTGAAAAGTAAGAGACAGAACCGAGACTTCCTGCAAACTCAGATTAACCTAAAAAGAACTACTTAGACTTATTCTGGCTTCCTGCTTGTTTTTTCAACTGTTATAAGTTGAAATATTTTATTAGCCTGCTTTTTTGGGGGCTACAAAATACAAAACACATATTTCAGATATTTCTACAGTACAATTTTCCATACTTATCCAGACACTGAAAATACTTAAAATAATTTCCAAACTTGTCCAGATTTTTCCGTAATGCATAAATGTAATTTTTAGACATGTAATCACTATAGCACCGATAATTTTCTTTAAAACAACTGTTTTATCTCCCCCCCCTCCTAATTAAATAAATGTACTCAAGTTAAAGGATGGATTTGAATATTATTCAGTGTCAGGTTATTATTCCACAAAAAAAAGATACAATAATTTCAAGGCTTTTCCCCACTTCTTTACCGGGGATGCAAATACATTTAAATGATACTCCACAATTACGAGGATGTTTTGCACATTTTAAAAGCTAAAATTGAATGTTTTATCATGTGCTGGCTTGAGATATGACAGGATTACTTACAATAACAGAAGCTGAGTCTCTGAGCCAAAGTGGAGAGCCAGGAAGGAAACCCTGAGCTCTTAAAGGCCGAGGAAGATTTGTTCTCACACACCCAAGGAAGAGACAGCAGGGCACACACACGCCGCTGGAGCCCATTTTCGATCTGGCTGTTCACTATGGTAACATAAAAATGATCACCAAAAGTCTGTTACAATTTTAAAAATATTTCACTAAAACCACATTTTTAGTAAACATAAGACAGAAAAACCTGAGGGAATACCAGGGTTTCTGCAGGTTTCACGCATTAAATTTTAAGACCAGTATGAAAAACATTCAAGACCTGAATCATGGCAGAAATGTACAAAAGATATAAGATGGAAAAAAAGCTGTCAGGCTGGCTAGCCAGCTGGCAAATGTATTTAAACCGTTAGTTAGCGGAAGCCTGAACCACCTTGATTCATAGAACGTAATGAAGATGTTTGTCTGATGGAAAATCCTGCGAGGAAAAAAATATGCAATTAAATAGTACTGCCACTACAAATTTAAGGCCAACTTATATTTATTTAAATGAATTCAAGACATTTTAAGGCCTTAATTTTAGATACATGAATTTGCAGTATTTTCCGGACTATAAGTCGCTCAGGAGTATAAGTCGCACCAGCCATAAAATGCATAATAAAGAAGAAAAATCCGTATATAAGTCGCACCGGAGTATAAATCGCATTTTTGAGGGATTTCTTTTTTTTTTTTTTTATAAAATCCAACATCAAGAACAGACATGTCATCTTGAAAGGCAATAAAAAGACGCAACAACAGGCTGAATAATTGTACGGTATGCTAACATTACATGACAAATAAACAACGAACTGAGAACGTGCCTGGTATGTTAACATAACATATTAAGAGTTATTCAGATAACTATAGCATAAATAACATGCTAACAAGTTTATCATCCGTGTCACTCCAAATCACTAAACGCAATGAAATCTTCGTCCACAGTGTCGCTTGTAAACAACTCCGCTAACTTCTTCTACCTCTCCGAAGGTAGAATAACACAGGCCTAGAGCGCCCTCTTGCGGTTTAGTGTGAAAATAACATGTGATATCATATAATGATGTGTACATTTCCACACATAAGTCGCACCCCCGGCCAAACTATGAAAAAAAACTGCGACTTATAGTCCGGAGAATACGGTAATCGCACAATAAATTAAAACTATCTACCTCATTTTAATTATTGGTTTTATCGTTTCTTCTGGCCTTTTTCTCTTTCTGTTGATGACACTGAATGAAAAAAGGCTCAACTCCGGTGCTCTCCACTGACCCTCCCTTCCTCATTTTTCTTAGTGTAATGCCCAGCGCACACTGAACGATCTTAGAGCTGTCGGCCGATCGTTGGCCCATTTTCAAAACCTGAGAGACCACACATTAGCCGACAGAAATCCTAGGTATAACGGTCCGATCAGGTTCGTTCAGGTCCGATCGGGTTCGATGTGTGGTGTCCAACAATGGGCACAAAATAATGGCTGCGAGTCAAGTTAACTAATTTTAAAACCAGGCATTTATCAATGCTTTACTACAATCTACCTGCAATGCATGTTGCTAGTGTCAGCGTAAAGTCCTGACTGAATGAGAATCATTATAACCTATTTATGTCACGTTAACGAAAAACAGCTGAAAACTTACCGAGTTTATCATCTGCGGTAGCGATTTCGCTTAAATTCCTCCCCTTGTCATTTCTATATTCTTTGCACGAAATGTTGAATAAACATTAATGTTGTTTCCACATATGTCCACTGGACTTCGGGTTGCACCGTGTCAGCACTTTCTGATTGGCTACCTGTCACATTCAACAGGCTGAGTTAACGCTTCCAGTCGGGGAAAACCCCTGATTTAGATCAGAGCAGCCACGACGATCTACCGTAACTCACCACACACTACAGGATGGTCGGTTACAAAATCGCAAGCGACAATCGTAGAACGTCCAACGTTCTAAGATTAAAATCTTTCTATTTTCAGTTTGCATGCACACCATTAAATTTCCCTGTTCAAAATCATGTATATATATATATGTATTTTTCTTTGTCAGAGAAAAGGTTTCCAGATAAAATTTGTTCTTATTGCGGCAGAATATTTGCAATAGTTTTGATTCCGATCACATTCTGGGCTTATTGACTGCTTCAAAATATGCTAGATTGTGATCTGTGACCAGTACGACTTTGTTCACATAATGATTACGCAAAATGCCATATTTAAGGTAGTTCATAACCTTTATAGATATATTTCTTTATATATTGACCTGTATCCTTTAAATCACAAGTCAAGTAGTTCTGTTGTTTTTAATTTTTTTAGAACCAAGTTATTAAAATCCGACATAAAAACCCTGCCGTTCACTTCAGACTCGACAACATAGTTCCTGCTCAATTAAAACTATTCATTCACATCTCCCAGGATCTCCAGCATTATTTTGTGCCTCTGATCTTCTTGCAGCACCTGGTGCAGCTCTACTGCTCTGCTCTCTTGTCTCCCCCTTCATGTTGCCACCCTCTCATTCTCTCTGCATGTGGTCGTTGAGTCGTAGCCACTCTTAAGGCAGGAGGTGTGGTGTACCTCTGGCTGCTCCGACAGATAAGCCAGAGCCTGCCCACCTGCATTCCCGCTGCTCGTCATCCGAACAGGCTCTCTGTCAGCGGCATTCATTCTGCATCAGGAGGTTGCCACATGGATGGATCCAAAGCAAATGCCTCTCCGCCTTAATTTTCATGCGTGATCGGGGAGAAAATTACTTCCAATCTCCTTGAAACAAATGGTAAAAGTCTCAGAAGATTTAAACCAGTGAGTAGTTAGAAATCCTACCTGTGCCAGAAAGAGATGGAGATTTAGTTAATTTTCACTTGACCTTTATTTTCCTCTTGAGAGCCGGGTAAGAACTCTGGGAGAAATAGGAGTTTGTGTTACAAAAAAGCTCAAAAGTTAACTTCTGGATTTGTTGCCAGAAAAATAATAGTTTTTTTTTTAAATAACTTTTAAACCAGGCCTTTTTCCTGCCTCAGTTTCATTTGAAAAATGACCTTTACAGAGAGGTGGGGTTGCTTTATATGCTATATTAGTTTCTATAAATCCACATTTTCTTCACTTCTGTTTTTTCATGTCTGATTTTTAGCATCTCTGAAGCTATAATTTGTCTTGGGTGTAGATATGAATTGCAAAAAGACTCCATCCAAAAGGCTGAATTTTAGTTTAGTGTGCTCAATATGTTTCCATATACTTTTTGGGAACATATGTTATTGTGAAAATAAATGTTTTCTTGTGGAGTTGGAAGGGGCCTGCCACATTCCAGTCTGTCCATGAATGTGACCATCACATGTTATGGAAACGCCACTCCCTGTGAGCGCACATTTGTCACGCTTCTATGAGCACACAGACGTTTAGCCTTGCAATCCACTTTAATTGACTTGTTAGTGCAATAATGATGGTTATAACATCAAGTTGTCATCCTTGATCGTCCAATCTTCTCAGCTGTCAGCTTTTTTTCCCCTAAACTGAACATGCTCTCTGCACGTTCACGTTTCCTGTACGCTGAGAATATATGATGAATATAGCATGTTGGCTGATTTACAGCTTGGAGTCGTGAAGGAGCTGTATTTCTCTGCCTTCAGCCAAAGAATGGGGTTGATGTATGAAAAGAAAAAATGGTAAAGGTCAGTAATCAGTGGCTAGTTATTGTGCGGCAGATTTGAAAAGGAAATTGCTTTGTGGTGAAGACAGGGAACTGTATGTGTATGGATGGTAATGTTTTTATGTGTGAGATTGTGTGTTGAGTCTGTTTCCACAGAGGGTTTCTCTTGGCAGAGAGTCTTCCGGCTGACCTGTCAGTGTTATTCAGCCTACAGGGCTGTGAAATGACCAACCACAGGGCTCACCTGGGGCCACACAACCTCTTTCAGCTGTTCTCCTCACACTGCTGCTCCCTAACTTAGTTTTATTCCTTTTCCCTCCCCACATTCACTTCCTCTTTGGTGCTTTACATCGACTCTACCCGTCATTCCTGCACTCCTTTCACTTTGTTATGCAGGCTGAATCTCTTCCGTTTTTCCTGGGATGTAACTTTTCCCGTTTGGAGTCTGTTTTCAAGGGTTGAGGCTGAACTTGGAGAAAACAACCAAAGCTTTTCTTTTGATGACTGACAGCTTGTTGTACTCAGTGTTTTTTTTTTTATTAATGCATCATAAAATATTCAGAGATGCACCAATCCAATATTATCTGTATCAGTCCCAATATTGGGGGGAAAAAAAAGTAATCTAGATTGCTGACAATATTCCCGTTCTATAAGATTTTTCAGTCTAATTCTCTGATGTGATGCTTTATTTATTTTACATCATATTTAGAATTCCTAATTGCACTTTCTGAGCCATCAGGAAGATGATTTGTTGCAGTTTATTTTTACGTGTGTGACCAAGGTAGACAACCTATTGTTTTTGTCAGTTTTTTTATTGCGTATTTTGCATAGGCTGCTATACTCCTAATTGCACTGAGTGAACATATTAAATGTCATTGTTTTTACATACTTTACTAAACTTGTGAAGCCATTGGTGTATTTAAGTGTGCTGTACTGATGCAGAGTTAACAAATAAATTTGTAATTCAGTAAATATATGTCTGTGTTTTTAAAATAGAAACATATTACATCAATTCAGCAGAGTTGTTCTGTATTGTATCACTGGCTCCTTGCAGTTTTTCTGGACTATTGCTCTGGCAATCTTCACTATAAGTTTCAACATCCTTCACAACCTCTTGATTGTTGTGTATTCGTAGCACACTGTACTTTTTCAGTGATGTTGCAGAAAAGGATTAGAGAAAGGGAATCATCCTCATGGTGCGGACATCAGCCGAGCTGACAAATGGGAGCCCCGAACTTGGACAGCTATTAGCAAACCGCTTAGGACTGAAACTAAGCCAGGCTGATTTTCATGAATCTCCATTCCAAAGCTCAGGCCTTTGCCAGACCACGGCATGGCGGTGGTTGTAAACACCACCTCATGCCCTTTCTGGCCTAGCCTGCCACCAGACCCCATGTTTACATAGGACTGAGCTTCTGTCACTATTGAACAAATCCTCCAAAGACACATTAAGGGGTACAGGTCGTTGCCTCATTTAACTGTCATGACTCATTCAAATGGCACAAGACTCTTTTAGCTATTGAAAACGAGGACTTTGACTGGCATGTAATATTTACTGCTCTAGGTTTACAGCCAGTTAATATGATTTCAATGGGAATTTGGCCAAAGTCATTAAAAAAAAAAGAAAGGAGAAAAAAAAAGCACTATTTCATGGACATGTCCTGAATTACAGCATCCAAGGTTGTTCCAGACGTTCATTAAACTTTTTTTTTTCTTTTTCTGGCTGGTATTCATTTGAAAAGCCTTTTTTTCTTCCCCAAGTTGAATTTTTTCACCCTTAAAAGTTTAACTAATACAAAACAAACCAGGTGAAAGGCTAGCTTCCTGGCCTTTGAAGAACACCTCTGTCAGACATCAGCAAGGATTTTTCTTGTCTTTTACTGTTTTAGCTACTGCTGTTGTAAGGGAAATATTCTATTTTCCTTTATTCAGATGGAAATAGTAAGATGTGGGGAGGGCAAGTGGGCAGACGGAAAATTATTTTTAAAGCGGATGAAATGTTCTCTAGCAGTTGTATTTAAGTCCATGAGCACAAATGAGCTTAAGTAATATGACTGTGTGCCAAATTTCAAATAATTTTACCTTCTAGGAGTCTTTTCCAAAGAATCTGATCTTCACTTCATGTAACAGATTTTAGGGTTTTGGTGTAATGCAGCTTTTTTTTTCTTTCTCTGAAGCAGGCTGTATGTTTTCTAAAATGTTTACCACCATTTCATGGTAAAATCTACATCCTGATACATCCTGATAGATTCTTATCAGACTTTGCTCTAAATGTCTCCACTCATGCTTTCTTCAAATGCATGAAGTCTATCACTACCATATCCTGAAAAACGTGATGTTCTGTCAACTCTTCATGTGATATTCCTAGGAGGTTGTGCTCCAGTTATGGTCTGCACAGTGACATCCAAAGAGTTGCACATTTCCCGAGTTACCTCACATGACCAAAATATGTTTTTCCTGGTTCGTTATTGATATGCTTAACCAGAGATTTTAAGACTTTTTTCCTCAGCAGTTGAGTCTTCTGATTATTCTTTTGTTTCTACTATTGAAAATCTTGTGAGGTGAGGTTCTTCAACTCATTATAGTAAAGTAATGTTCTTTTAACTTATAAAATATGGCATCAATCCCATTAAGTAGAGTTTTCAGAAGTTTAAGAATGCATTTGGAACCAGTGTTAAGATTTACATATGGATAGTATCTTAACATCATGAGATGTTTCAAAAATCTTTTATAAGCTATAGGTTTGGTTCAAAACAACTTGCACCAATTTTGACTTAAGCTTGTTGTAGTAGTATTGACATATAGCACACTGCCAGTTATAGAGCTTATGGATCAAAGAAGTGTTTTGCAAATCCAATATTACCCACATTAAAGGTACAATGACAATATCTATGATATGTGATAGATATGTTGTGCAGCATTAATCCTGAACACTTTAGACCAGGATCATTCTGTAGAAATTGCTTTTGTGGAAATCCTAAAGCTCAAGTCATTGCAATTTGACTTGCTAAAGTCCAAATCACTTTAGCTGGTGTGGTGCAAAGCAAGAGAATGCGACCCTACAGGAAATGTTAAGATGACATTGCAGATGACAACCAGAAATGTGGTGTGACTGCTCCTTGCACAAACACTCAAGAGGTGGTGGGAGACGGACTACAACATTGTTATTGAAACTCGGAAGAGGATACGCCAATGTGGATTAAACTTTGGACAGAATGGGATTTTGCATGTTTACCTGCAACCTTGGTAGTGAGTGATTATTTTTGTTTTTTATTTTTACTGTTTGGAGAATTGTGGTTTGAATAACTTAGTTTAAAAGCATTGGAACAAACCTTTAAAAAAAATAAAATAACCGAAGTCCAATCTCAGATGAAGTCTCATCAGCCTTCAAGAAAAGAGTTTAAACTAGTATTGTTTGTACTTAATTATATGTGAAAATTAGCACTCTAACTTTAAGTAAAACTGAGTATGTCACAGTGGAATGGAATAAAAATCAAATCATCAAGTCTCTTTTTTCTTATAATAAGCACTATAAAACTTATATTTATTTTTGCACAGGCTTTTAGTCTTTACAAGGTTTTATAGCTTGTACTTTTTTTGCATAATTAGTCTTAGATTAAATTTGGAAATCTGAAAGGAAATACTTTATTTAACTACGGCTTTCTTCTGTCATGGTTGTATTTCAAAAAGGGACATGTTGTACTTATGGCCGTATTTTGGAATCCCAACTGAGATTATTAAAAACTTTATGTAAGAGTACAACAGGTAACAATTCAGCTCTCTTCCCTTATCTTAAACTGATTTGAAAATGTCAAGATAGGTATGAAATAATAGACTGAATTTCTACACCAATTTTTTTGTTTTACCGACCCGTCAAAGCCCTTCGCTCTTGAGCCAAATCTATCTAGTTTCACATAGAAATGCACACGCCTACACACACACACACACACATATAGATTTGGCTTTAAGTGCATTCCCGAGGGACACATTAACATGTAGCAGAAGGAAGCTGGGATCAAACCCTCAACTTTCTGATTCTTCCCTTTAAGTCACAGTCACCCTATTGAGGACCTTCCAAGATTATGATTATTCTAATAATGTGTAGAAAACACATAAATTGCAATATTTAGTGGTATATAACATTTCAAGCAAAAAAGCTAATAGTTTCAGTCATACTAAAAAATCTGTCTGGATTGCTGCATTCTAACTTAAATGTGCTTCTAATGTGTTGAAGGAAAGTGGGTGGTGGCTGTATAACACTTTTAATTCAGCAATGCACAGTTTTGTAGTTATATTATTACATTAACGTTGCATGTAAAAATCTGCCTTTACAGTCCAAAACCATTTTGCTGTTTTTCCTCACCATATCAAAAATACGTCAGTGGTTGCAGGGCTGCTATAGTTTTGAAATTTAATAATATGTTTTAGATTTTATAAAACAATAGAAAATGGAATCCACCACCTAGGTATTTTGTTTACTGAGGATCTCATCACACCGGCAAGCATGCAAACAAAAGCTTAAGTGTGTGGCTGCTGAGGTAAAATAAAGGATGGCGTTGACAAGGCAACAAGAGCTCATTATCTCATTGTCTATGCCGGTCCACGGTGCCTCATCGATGGGTGCCAGAGAAGAGTTTGCAGCAGACAGATGGGGTTGCGCCCCACGTTTCATACAAAAGACGACTGAGCAGGAAAAACGCATCCACAAAATGACATGTTTGTGCTGTAATCCTGGATTACCTGTCTGACTCGCTCCCTTTTGTCGTGGTCCTCAGAGTTGCATGTTCTGCATCACAAAAGATGGCATCGGCTCAATCTCGACTCCGGCAAGGCTGTGTTTGATCTGAATTCTCAGGATGTTATTGGTGTGCTGTGGGAGCTATGTTCGTATTTCTTAACTGACTGAATTTGGAGCGGATGTACGGTGCAGGGAATGAACAGGACGTTTTAGAAGGCAGGGGTAGAGTAGGTTGTATCACTAACCTTTTCTGTCACTGATCACTGATTTGTGTTTTGTCTGTAGGATTGATCAAATCCTGGGGTTTGTTTGTCTTTCAAGACATAAGATGTGTGCAAAATGTTAAATTGGAGGGAGGAGTTTCATTTGTGTTATTTATTTTGATCTTAAGATTTTTTTGCCACACTTACAGTTGAGCCTAAAATTTTTCATACGCTTGGAAGACTTTGTAACCTTTTACTTTTTCCTGTTCCACATTGTTATTACTTAAGTGATGCTTGACTTTCATCTGACAAAGTATATATCATAAGGAACTAAAGATTATGTAGATGGAGGAGACCTTGCATCCTTAGACTTCAAAGTATTTGCTTTGTAAGATGTTAG
Organism: Brachyrhaphis roseni; assembly: GCA_903066815.1. NCBI lineage: Eukaryota > Metazoa > Chordata > Actinopteri > Cyprinodontiformes > Poeciliidae > Brachyrhaphis > Brachyrhaphis roseni. The sequence continues at coordinate 27,713 of CAEFZY010039026.1, forward strand.
ATTTTTTTTTTTTTTTCCCCCAGTCATTATGGAAGAGGTTTTTGGTGATTTTCTTTGTACATTTATTGCAAAAATGGCAACAAAAACAGAAATTATTGATGCAAAATATTATGAATTGTCTTATGTTTTGAACAATGTCTGTCATTGCCAATTAGAAACAAGATTGAGTTGAATAAGTAAGAAAAACGTTATTTTTATAGCATTTTTCGAGTTATGAAATAACAAAGCACTTCCAAGAGCCAACAATGCATAAAAACACAACAGAAATAAATATAAACAGTGTGTCCTCTTGTTTTTAGCCTGGCAGAGGGAAGCATTAGGAGGTCATTGGTCACAGGAACCGATGGACCTCCCTGGGACATATGGGTGCAGAAGTCAACTGATATAACCTGGTGCTTGTCCAGGAAGTTTTCTCCAACTCAGTAAAAGGATCTTAAATTGCTCTCTGAAATAAACTCAAAGCCAGTGCAGCTGAATCAAGATTGGAGTCACAGTGAAACCCTGAAGGATTTTATCAAAAGCCTGATAGGAGCATTTTGAACAACTTGCAACTATTCTAGGGAGACAAGTGTCTGGGCCATTGCAGTAATCCAACTGTGATAAAACAAAGCCATGAATTATTATTCCTAGTTCAGAATGTGAGACGATGGTGCTTAGTGTGGAAGTTTTTCTCAGATGTTGAAAAATAGAATGAACCAGAGACTTGACAAGGTTAAACCAGAATCAAATGTGATTATTTATTTTCTGATATTATGTTTTTTATTATTATTACAATAGCTTAGAGTAGCATAGTCATTTTTAAAGAATTTAAATAAATCTTATAAAGTTTGGTTGATTTTGTAGCCTTTTCTTAACATTCATACAGCAACTTTGTAGGTGAGGAGTGTTCTCAGAGAAGGTGTCCCTCAGGAGAGAGCAGAAGGCAAAGCTTTTTTTCTATCTCTAGACTAACTCTAGTCTAGTATTTCTCGCATTTAATGGCTTCAGTTCTGTCTAGATTTCTGTTTCGCAGCAACAGGATATGTTCTGCAGCAGGTGTTTACCAAGGGATACATCTTGTGTTTGCAAAAAGTGAGTGGGAGAAGAAGATCTGCTGTTTTCCCGCTTGCAATTTGCGTTATTTTAGTTGAAAACACACTGGCAGCCTCCAGAATTTTAGGAACAAATAAACCCGTAACTGAGAGCAGGCAGGGAAACTTGAATTCCATAACTGAAGGCTTGTTCATCACATGTGTTTATCATATGCTGCTGAAACACATTTTGCAGCCGTCTTTTTTGGCTGACGTGAGCAAGAAGGCACATAACATAGTGTGACTGATAAAACCGCATAATAAATATATTATTAGGTCCTAAACCGACCACACTGTTTTTTTCTGAAACATTTTCCACAGTTGTTCTAACCCCTTCTGAATGATAATCTCAGAGCCTAAAAATGTTTGAGTTTTTAAGTAGCACATATGTTGTGATTTTTGCCTCAGATTCGAGACTATGGGGCATTGGGATCAAATTCTTTAACAAGCTTTACTTATTTAGTCCAAACACCTCATGGAGGAAGTTCATTTCAGTAACTTCTCTCCAGCATCTTGTTCTTTGAATTAAATGTCATTACTGTAGGTGAGGAGTCTGAACAGAGACAGACCAGTAAATCGAGATCTCAGATTTTTTAGCTCTGTTGTTTTTTTTCCTCATAATGACAGACTGGAGGGCATGCGTTCCTGGATAATAGTTCACAATCCATCTGTCCATCTCCTGCTTCATCCTCCTATCACACATTATTAGGACACCTATATACTTGAACTTCTCTGCTTGGGTAAAGATTGACCCCTGACCTTTTAAGCTGTGCTTAAAGGTGAATCCTATCGTATCTAGTTAGTATTGGTTAACCTCACTCATCAGCTTTGGCTGCCTAACCTCCAGTGAGGTGACATACCATGTCTGCAAAGGCAGATTTTGCCTCCGGTTATTGGCATGTCCAGGCACTCACCAGCTTTCATGGCCCCTGATCCAGATGTTCCTGCCTTCAGGAGGAAAAAATTGCAATTGGCCCCCCAAAAAAACCGCTAATACTTTTATATTTTGTAATTTTCTCTGAACTCTACTTTTTGGAATTTCGAATAACTTCCCAAGGGTTGTCAAAAATCTGTTCAGTCTAAAATTGTCCAACATCTCAAGGGGCATTTGTTCTTTTAAAGCTGTACACAATGGCCAGTTTGTATTTATTTCAGAACAAAAATGTTTTAAAAACAGGTGACTAAAAAAATGTTTCAGGTATGCGTGTGGATCATGAGGGAAAAAAAAAGTTAATTAAAGGGTTTTTCAGTCGGTTTGAGTCAGGGGGAGAGATTTAAGAGCTTTTTAAAGTTATAAATTTACCACTTGACAAACAAAATGAGAGCCTTTTGGCATTCAATAAAATCTCCTAGGATGAATGTTATTTTTCGTCTGGTATATATAGCCCAGTGACGCCTCATCTGACTTTATTACTTTTTTTGTCAGCTCAGACAACATTTGCTTTTGACATATTCCAATTTAGCTGTCAAAGTTTATGAAAGCATGAAGAAGGAAAACGCATCAACAAAGCACAATGTACAACACAATCTGCTGCTTATACTTTTTGACCAATAATATCCAGAGATTGACTGCCTGGTTAAATCAGATATAAATAGATATTCATATATTTGAATTGATGCATAACTGGCAGTGGTAAGCAGACAGTTGACGTAATTGGGAACAAAGAGGGAAAAAATATAAAAATACTCAGCGTCTCTATGCCTCAGTAATCCACATTTACACGGAGCTCAGCTACATGTGCATGAAGGTGGAGGAACATTTATTTGTGACTGCAAAAAAGTGTTCATATCTTTATGTTCACATAAATATTAGTGGAGGCGTTTATTGCAGGATGACGGTGGGGGTGAAAAGGAGCCTTTCAGTATAATGCGCTCTTTAATAAAGACACAAGTTGGCAGATTGGGAGTGTCAGCGCATGTGGCACATAGCCTCCTCAGGTGATTTATGAGCACACTGCTAGGCTATTACATTACAGGCCCCAGTTCTATTCTGTGATTGTTATAAAAGCAGCCCAACCTCTGTTGAAACACCACAGGTACAAGCATTTTGTTTTAGTTGAATATCTCCTCTTTTTAGATAATGGAATTATGCATGAGGAGAACGTAATCGTGTTGTCTGTGTAACAGATGTAGCTCATTTATTAGGTTAGCTTTTGTGCTTTTTGTCCTTCAGAGTTTGCAGCTTCTATTCAAGGGGGAATGGGTTGAGACTGTTTGCATCTTCATTAAATTTTCAATTGTTGTTTGAGCTGGATTATTAGATGTGCTTGTCTGCAAAAAGGTATCTGTCCAGGGTTCCTTTTGTTTTCCAATATTTCTACACAGTTGCAACCAGAGAGGGGTATGGGGCATCATTGTGTCTTTATTTAGGCTTTTTATCAAAACTTAATGGGCAAATCAACACCAGACAGAAATCTATGTTTTCCCATCATCATCTTAGTCTCAGCAAACCTGCTGCAGCAAGAACTGAAGAGAATGGAGCATAACAAAGAATCCAGAAAGGTGTTTCAGGTTCACAACTTTTTCTTATTTATAGATCTAAGAAATATAAGGTAATTTATTACCACTTAAAAATGCCTAAAAACTTTTCATCAAATTAAAAAAAGTCACATATAAACTAAACAGCTTCAGTTCCATTTCTTTTAAAGGCAGTGAGGGATATCAACATTTGTGCCTTTTTGTTTTGTAGGGATTTTATTCCCTAAATAATAATTTCACTCAAATGAAATGTTGGGTTTTTCAAAAACATGTAAATAGATACATTTATTTTAAGTCCTTTTCTAAAACTTTTCAAATAAAATTATCCATGCCTCTATGTTCTTCACTTATAAGGCAAACTGCTACTTCCAAAAGGTGCAAATCTGCAGTTTCTTCCTGCTCTGCCGAGCTTTGGACTTGGCCTTGTGTTTGTGGAGGGAGATGGGTGAGAGGCCAACACAGCGAGGCCAGAGTTTGCACAGCAGAGCATCGCAGCTGAAACGCCAGTTGTCAACCTCCGGCGGAGAGAAAACTACAGGGCATCAGCTAGAGTGGTTTGGAAAAAGGACGAGTCAGGGTCGCTTTCAATTAGCACAGCATGTCGTCACTGCAGAGAGCCTCTAGGGCAGAGAGGAGAAGGCTGGATGTAGCCTTGGGCTTAAAGAAGGAGAAAGGAAGGAGAAGCGGGCACAGACCAAACAAGTCAAGATAGAAATATAAACTCTTAAAAACTTGCTGTATTCTGACAGGGAGGTCAGAGCTTCTCAGCCCTCCTTCAAGGGTAAAATTGTGCCGTTTGCTTCCTTGAAAATGTGCATCCAAGTACATTCAGAAAATGAAAATTTCTTTTTTTTTTTTTATTTTCCTTCCACAGTAAATCAGTACAGTTGGGAGACAAGAATTCCAGCGATTTCTGACCTTTTATTAATACATAAACACTGCATAATGCCTTCTTTCAGAAAATTCAAGAGCAAAATCAGTTTTTTGCAGAATTTATGAAGGCGTTTAAAGGTCATTGGCAGCTCTTGACGGTTTCTGACAGGGGGATGGCTCTGTTGGCCGTATTGTCCCTTGGGACAGGGTGCCAACAGATTCCAGTCATGGAAGCTCAACAAAGCCTCGTCTTTACACATTTTCTACTAAACTAGTGGAGTTGAATATGAGATGAACTTTGTCAGCTGTGAGGGTCCATCTCAGAAATGCCTCCCAGAAGAATGAGAGAGTGGAATAATTATCGGGTCCAGCAGTCCACTTAACTCTGACAGCCTCTCAAGAAATTATTTATAGGAATGGAAGGTGTAAAGACCTTGTCAAACTTGCTGATAAAGAGCAGTCTCTGATTTTTTTATTTGATAAAAAGATGACAGATATTTCCTTTACTTGGAGTTTAAAGCAAAAGCCAGTGCTTGTCGTCTGCATAATTGCCATAAATCGGTTTTACGTCCTGGACATCAGAAATGGTTACTAGTTACTGCCCTTAATGCTCTAATGCAGGGTGGGACGTTTCCCTCCTTAGATCTCTGAAAACCAGCAGAGCAGGATACGACTCATGGTCTGCTGCTGATGTGGCAGTTTGAAACAAATGAAGCTGCTCCCCATTTGAAATTCATTGGCTGTTTGGGAGGCTGTTTATGTTTAGTGTGGGTGTGCAATAAGTTCAGTCATACCAGTGTGTTTCCAACTAACTGTGGCAGTTAGTTGGAAACTATCGCACACATGCATGCTTCAACGAGTGAACGGAAACATTATTTTGGCATTTTTGATGTGTTTGGCTTGGATGGAAAAAAGTATTTTATTTTACTGTAAGTAATTTAAGTATTGCTACTAACCTGCTCACAGGAACATCCTGTTGAATAACAATAAGAAAGTATTCGAGTTATCATGTATTTGCTGATATTTATAACCAGCACCCGTCCCAATAAACCAAATATATCACACACTTCATTTGTGTGCAATCTTCATCTACACTTAATGTTTATTTATGTGTTTCAGAGTAAATTGTTTGTGCCTTTTAAACAAATTGTCAAACTTTGAATTTCTGCATTAAAAGTGACAGCCACCATTCAACCTGATGCAAATTTAAATGCAATACTTTTCATTTGTTAATGCTTGTGGAAATAAAAACTGAACACAATTTGTTTCAGACAAATATATTTTTTTTTCATTTGCTATAAAAAAATATCAAGTAAAATACTTGTATTATATAAACTACTTACCTGGTGTCTAGCCACATGTCTGCATTATGCAATCCATATTATTGGTATAAAATGGGGTTTACTGAATTAGTACTAAAAGTAAATCTAATTATATCTGTAGTAAAAAGCAACAATGCAAGCACATACCTTTTTACATGTCATCATCATATAAGAGGACCTGATTAAAAAACAACAACACAAAACAAACATTGTATATACCCATATTCAAAATTAACCTGATGTTTTGTTGAGTAGAGAGAAAGTAACTTAGGTTCTCACACTCTGACTATTGGGTCACATGGTTACGACAATAATTTGTTGTAACCTTCTTTGGAAGGAAAATGTTTTCCATATACTGTCCTGGATTTTATATTTTGACAGTGAATCAGCTTAAAGAGGACAAGTTAAAAGACAATAATTTAATGTCTCGGTATTCCACAACTTCTCTACTGGAAATTTAGGGATCCTTGATACATGATACCCATGTCAAATAAGTTCACAGAGACGCTAAATGGATTTTACATTCTTTCTGTTGGATGTTCCTATAGAAAAAAAAAAATGTAAGTAAAGACGTGCCAAGAAATAGTTTCATCTGCTGTAGTAATGGTAAGTACCTTGACTTGAATATGACATCTATGATAAGAGTGATTATAAAGAAATCTTCCAATGTCAAACACTTGAATCTGAATAGCATAGATAAATCATCAAATTATCATGCAGAAAGCTGACCAGCAACAATAAGAATGATTTTATTTTTATAATGCATACAAAATTGTGCCATTTATTGACAAGGTGTAGATTTAAAAATATATATACATTTCATATGTTCTTTAAAATTGACACTATTTTTGCATCATTTTATCCTTTGACAAATGCCTGTCTAGTTTCTTATGCTTAGTTTAATAAAAATTATTTTAATTCTAAATCTGCAAGTTGACTGAATAATTTATGGTTTTACCTGTAGATGTTCCATAGTAAAGGTTGATTTAATAGAATGTGCTGGGTATTGGTGACGTGGGGATGATTTATTTCTGGTTAATATTTCATTGTTGAGTGTCACAAAAATAATGTTGCTATTTGGGAAGCATCAGTGTAAATAATTGCACATTTACTCCACCATGTTGTCCGATCCTTCTTTGCCTTACTCTGAATCAAATGTGTCCTCTGCAGCTTTGATGTGAGCTCTTTATTAGCTTTATATGAAGGGAAAGTGTGGAGAATAAATTGAGCTCAGGCTCTCTGTACATTTCTGGGCCTTTTTGTTTTCTGGATTGTAATGGCAAACAAGACGCATGTGGGAATAGGAGGAGAAAAATTGTCTCAAATGAAAACACCAGCAAATAACACGACCGTTGTTTTTAGTTAACATTGTGGTCAGAGCGGCTGAGCTGTTTGCTTTTAGCAGGTGCATTGTGGGGAAAGGCCTAGAGGGAATTGGGTAATTTGTTAGACATTCTTTTTACTACTGTGTAGTTGTTTGGCCTTTAATTGAATTCTTGTGTTCAAATTCTGACACTTCTTTCCTCAATTGTACATTCCTCTGCTTTTGTGCTGTGAAAATTTCTATTTTTAGAAGAGTAAGTGGATATTTTTCCTTTGGTAAGTCTCTTCACCCCTCGTAATTGTCACTGCTCCAATTCCTCCCCTCGTCTAAAAGATGGCAATTAATCTAATTAGTAATCAATCAGCCATTGGGCCTCCTGCCTCTTCTGTGCTAATGGAGGATATGACAGGCCTGGACCCTGCATTATTAATACCTCCATTTCTGGAGCCCAGGGCCCTCTGGAAGCCGACGGTCAGGGGCCATTGATCACGACCACAACCCAATGAGCTCTGCAAGGACTGTGGGGAAATATCCACAAAGTGGTAGGAGTAATAATAGGGGATGTGGTGGGCTTGGCTGTGGTGCTACAAATTTGTTTTGCTAGAATTAGGGCAATTTTTGGAAAGGAATTACTTCGCCAACTTTGCTCAAAGGAGGAGATTAAATTGACACAAAACTCCTGAAAGTGAGACCTGGAGTGCAAGGGAATGCTCAAGGTGGGTGTTTGAAGGAGTAAATTGTTTGTTAGAGTGGTGTTAATGGGAATGTAGGGCTCCAAAAAGCTCATTAAGGAAATGTAGCTGGCTTCAAAAGTATTATGGCAGAATAAGGGAACCCCTCTGTGGGGCTATTCCTTGAAAATAAGATTAGAAATTATAGAATCTTACTAGCACAAGGGTGCAATGATCACAGTCTGCCAGAGAAACAGTTTCTACAACATTATCCTTCATCTCCTTTGCATTCCAATCACATTGTCTAATAGCTTCAGCAGCTGAAGTTGCACCACTTGATAATAGTCCCACCTGCTGATCTCATTCCGTATAATCAATACTTGTTGCCACTCTATTCAGACTTTAGTGGAGAAAGTCTGAGTCAAGCAACAGGCATAGGCTGAAGGTCCTCCTCATTCTGTGCCCTCTTTAGCTAAATCTGCCGACACTAATATCTCTAACCTCTCTGCCAGTGGCTCTTAATCATGTTGCTTATCCAGTCCACATGTTGTTTTTGAGAACACACTTTTTTTTTTTAATTGATTGAGCACTACTAAAGAGTAACAGGTTGTAATTAAGAGATGGGGATTCTAGGCCTGGATATCTAAATTTGTTTTGCACATGTGATGAGTTTAGGCAAATCCTTCTTGATTTGGAATTAGCAATATTCTGGGGTAGGGGGTTTCCCAGGCCAGTTGCAGTTACATTTGTTCAAGTTTATTTAGGTGTAACATAAAGCAATGATTCAATGGGACTGGCCTCCATCTAATATGTTGTAGCTTCACTTCATTTTAGGAACTTGTTATCTTGGTAATCCAAAGAGTCATCCTGAAGATTGTTGATATGAAAGAATATATTACAAGAAGAGGTAATGGCTTAAAACCTGAATCCTCGGCCAATATATTTTAAAGCAGTTTTAAAATCTTTAATATAAAATGGAAGTGTGTGGTTTCTTTATTCTCCATCTCCATTCAGACAAACCTTTGTAACAGATTTGTTGTAAAAAGAGCCATTTATTTTAAGGTTCTGTTTAAATAAACCCTCCTGTCCATGTGTTTTTAGAGATGGTATATGTTACTCCTAGGGCTGCCATTGTATGACTAAGACATTTGGTCATTTGGCACAGTGACCTTAACATTTCCACCAGCCAGCCCCCGGCTCCCTCCAGTTTTTACAGCACGCAGGTTAAGTCACCACAAACCGGCATGTTGAAGCTGTCACACAGCTCTGCTTAATTTACAGAGAGTCTGGGGTTGTTAAGAATTTATAGGCCTTCAGTGGCTTTATGGTGCTATGATGGGAGTGAGCGGCTGTGTTCTGCTCACACCAGCTGTAGTCGGCTGCCTCATTCAACAGGGATTTAGACAGCAGCTCATCTGCTGCGCTGCGGGAGTTGGTCAGTGGACATGCTTGATCCATGGTTAAGGTTGTAGGGAATTGCCCCAAAGTGAGGATGTCTCTTCCCAACGCTTTACTTGAGTGGCTTGAGGGGGGGTTGGTGAAAACATGCAGATAAAGTGTCTCCTCGAGTTTCTTTAGTTACTGGAAACCTATGGACCAGTTACCGTTACTCAGCCATGATCATCATAAACTACTTAAGTATATGTCGTGGGAATGCTGAAATTGCAATAATGCATTCCCAGGAAGTTCATTAGTATTATATGCTCCTATGTATAATGTGTTTTATTATACCACATTATACATATAGGTGGGGAGGCTAAGTAAAGGATGTCAGTGTGAGACAGACTTCGCAGTGCTGCATATGTGAGTGTGAAGAACAAAAGCAAGCTTAAGGAGAATAGGGATGCTCGTAATTATATGGAACTAATAGAAAGCTGTGTAAATAACTACTGAATGAGAAAGGAAAGCTGTGAATAGCCTGCTTGGGAATATGTTTGTACAGGTAAAGCTGATGTTTCAATAAACCTAACCACCAAAGGGATACAACCTACATGCTTGAATAAAAAGCCAGCTAAACTTTGTTTTTGGTTGTGTTGAAACTTAACAGATCCATCCAGATCCCCTTCCCTGGTGGATGTGAATGATTTGCCTTAACTTTATTGTAACTTTTCAGTTTTTGTTTCTGTTATTTTGAACACAGTGTTTGTTTTGAAGCAAATATCTGCCGTTCTGTCAGCTTCCATATTGTCTGTTGCAAAAACGAGGTTTAAATAGGTACTTAAAAAAAGTTATTAGTTGCAAGTCTGAACTGAAAGGAACAACTCATCTTACTTATACAGCATCCATAGATTAATTTTTATGTTGAAAAAAGTCCACTTGCTTTATGTTGTGCTGTTTTCCTCTATTGCTGTGAATTCTTTAAAGTATCTTATTTGCACAAAAATCTGATAGTAAATAGTATTATACAAATAATTACTAAACAAGCACATGCAAAACATTATGGCATATATCAAATGTTTCACTGTAAGATAAACTCATAGGTTTCATTTCTAGCTACTTGCAGCCCTTTTGAACATACTAGACAAGGAAATCTTGCCTTGTTGCTCTTGATGTATATGACTAAGAATTTGCACGCCAACACATTTCTATGACAGTTTTTGTTTTGCAGCAAATGACCTGGAGCATATCTGCTTCCACATCTTCCATAAGCAAACCTGCACATTGTCAGTTTCAAAAACAAGGTTTAGATAATGTACCCTGCATTTAACACAAGTGTAGGGATCTTATACCGGGTGCTTCATTTAGTTTATAGAACACTCCTGGCAATCTGTGGAGAGTGGGCGGAGCTTTGTCTTGGGAATTAAACAATTCTGAACTTATGGCCCATTTCATGTAAGGATATTAAGCTGGGCATCTTTCCGCAAATGTTCCCATTGTTTTCCAGACAGAAAAGCAAACTACTCAAACATCACCCTACAGTCCTCCTGAACCATAAAAATCCTCAGCTTCTTTATTGTCATCACCAAGTTGTGCCCGTAACCCAGCTGAGCCCAGCACATCTGGCTCTCTTTATGACTCCTCTGCTTGTGTTAGCTGTGATGTTATGACAGCACAGTGACTGAGGAGATTACTCTGAGAAGACATAAAACCCCTCTTCATAGGGCCTCTGTGGGTCACCGGCCACCATTTAGGCAAATGTGACAAACCCCTAAGGTTTTTAAAGCAGTGGGTTTGCCGTGCAGCTGTTCGTATTATGCATTCTTATGTGGTTTTCTGTTTGCTTTCACAGGAAGTTTGTTCTTTCTTAGAGGAGGATCCTCGGAGGGAGGGTTTAGCATTTGACGGCCCACCAACCGAGCCACGTTTGTCCTTCACGCAAAAGACAGATTGTTACCTTGGAGGAGTAGGAGGAGCACAGATTACTGGATCGTAGGACGTGACAAAACTGTAAGATCACATGACCTTCTTTTCTCTTCTTGTAATGTAACTTAAATGCCAGACATTTTAAGACCTCTTACCCTCTGTTTGCTTCTTTGCACATCCTTAGAACATAAACTTTATAGGCATAGAGTGTGTGACTATTCTTGTGCATTTTGATGTTTTGTTATAGACTAGGGCTGGAAATAAATATTGCTTCTGCTGTCTACATCAACCTAACTTTGCGTGACTCAAACCCGACCACATGATTGGATCAGCACATAGCAACTCTTCTTATGATTAGAAAAGTTCATTCTTCTAATCATTTTCTTCATTCATTCTTTCTGTATATTGAAGATTTATATCAGCCGTTTCTTATATATCTTATATATCATGTGAAAATTATGTCTCAGAGTAGTGCATAGCTGTGAATTTGAGTAAACAGCTGGAATTGTGAACAGTATTTATTATAAAGGCATATAAAGACCTATAACAATGTCTCCAATAGCTGCAGAGGAGGTTGTATCTGCTCCAACTCATCAGGTTTCTGATGGAAGATGAATAGACAAGTTTGGGAGTTTAAATTTAGCAGTGTTAGGTAATGCTATTACTGTTTTTCCCTGATCGTGTTGCCTTTGCAGGTTATGATGATATTGTTTTAGCTTGACCAAAGAATAAAAAGCACAGTGGAGGGTTAACACCAGCTTTCTCCCCATGAGCTCCTGTTTTCACTCATTGAATGTTCACATTCTGGTTCTCTCTATTCATGCTTGCTTTTCAAAGCTTCACTGTTCTGTGATCTCCTCTTTTGGCTGGCTGTGCACACGTGCAGCTCGGGACCAAAGTAGAGTATTCTGCATCAGTCAAAGTGAATAGAAGCCCACCATGTTGGCAATGCACTCTGCTGACAGCAGGGAAACATCACTGCTGATTCCTGGTTGAGTGTATGAGAATGAGGTTTTGTTGCTGAGCTGGATCTCTGGCATCATGGTGGCATGAGGGGCCCCAATGTCATTATTGATGGCACAAAGATGCATCAACGTAGGTTGAATGGGACAGAATGGCAGTCAGTGCGGGTGCACAAGCATGAAACGCGATCAGACCGCTGAGTTGAATGGAGGTGTTATTCTGCCAAATTCAGGAGTAAGGGAGAGGGAGGCAAAAAGAATGAAGGGCATTGCTTTCATATCTTGTCACCCACTTGCTTAATAATGCAGGCACTATGTCGCTGCCACTGTGAAAGAAGCATAGTTTTAAATGTATGAACATTTGCTCAAAGCCCACTTGCCAGGAACTTTCTGAAAAGGTCTTTGTGTGGATCGTCAAAACACAAAGCGGCTTTTTGAAAACCCAGCTTCTGTTGTGATGAAGGCAGATTTACTGCAAATTAACTGAGATAAACTTTTAACCCACATATTTTTTTGGATCATAGAATTTGTAATCACAATTATTTATGGGTTTCCTGTTTATTTATTTTCCTGCAACCTGCACCTGGATGTTGTAGTTGGAGTAAACAAAGATATACTTAACTTTGTGCCACAGTTGGACTGCAGATGACTCTCTTATTTCAGATTAAATTGTGAATATATATATATGTATTTTTTTGTTGTTGTTTTGGCCTTAAAGCTTGCACGAAGCCTCTCAGAGAAAAGAGTCAAGCATCCAATGTTCTGATCCAAATTTAAACCCAGATTCTTGCATGTATCTGTTTCACACTTGAGTTACCAAGATGTCCCATGTGTATATTTCATTGTCTTTGCCCTCTTATAAACTCACATTGACCTCTCTCACTCATTACCCAGAGGGCTCGAGTCTTTGCCTCTGCCCTTATTTTCTTCTCTTCTTCATCTGTTTCTCTACATTTTCTTCTCCAAGCCACGCTATCGTTCAGTGTTAAATGAGGGCACTGCCACACTTCGATGTGCTGTGACAAATTGGCACAGAGGAGGCAGATGGTGTTGGGGAGGAGACTGGTTGTCATACCATTTGCTGCAGTGACATGAATTGATCTTTGCGCCGCAGAGCAAACACACAAGCTCCATTTGTGTAATCTTGACTTTGGTTACTTTGTGTGCACCCACACATCACACCCCAGTACACTCTGATCCGCATGCCACCCTACCCTACACCCGTCCCCATTAGTATCAATGATGTGTGCAGTGGAGGCGCACATTTGCTGTCGGAGGGTCTTCGCTTGGATCCGCTCAGAAAGCTGAAAGAATGCTGAGGGATTTCACACAGGGGCAGAGAGCTTAGACTAATAGCTGACTGCTGGGACTCTGGGAGCCCTAATATACAACTTGCTATAGATGCATAGCATTATCTGCATTCTGTATATGACAGCAAGCTGTACATGTTTGCAGGCTGTTCTATTTACAGAACTGCTTTTATTTAACAAAGTTTACCCTTAGGGTTTTGGTGAAGCTTGACTCAAGTCCCCATGGATGTTTTTCACTGCAACATGACTTTTAGTTAGATCATAGTTTGTCTGACAAGGAGTGCCATTGCTCATTAGGCTGAGTCCTGAGGATGTGGAACTGCTCCCCAGTTGGGTTTTCTTTGGAAAAGCAATGGATAGGTTTTTGAAATACTAAATTTATCTAAAATCTTGTTAGGCTGCATGAACAATGTTGTCTATGCAATGCGAAAGTTAGACTTCAGCTACAGACAGTGCCCTGCACAATTATTGAAACTACTGCTGAGTACTCTTCCTGACCCCTTTTTACCAATTCAGAATTGGCTTTGTTTGTGCACATAAACAAGAAATTTGCCATTGGTTCCTCTGTGATCTAAATAGGTTTGAAGTTTTTTTTAGAGTTGAATAACACTCAGTTTCCCCCTACTTTTTTACAAGGTTGGAGGATTTATCTGGAATCCTTGCTCTGTGTTTTTGTACTCTAACCACAGAGCATCTCAGTCACAGGTGACTGAGATGCCAATAAAGAAGGTTTACTTTGTCTGATGGGCTATTTTGTGTCTTGAGTTGGCAAGAACACTTTTATAATTAACCTGTTAAAAGAACCAATGATGACCATTTTTCCGTTTTCTGGCAGAGTCCACAAGATTCTTGCCTTATTGTTGTCTTCTAACAAAATCCTCAGGTTCTGTGGAAGAGAAACAGGCCCATAACATCAGAAATCCTCCACCATGTCAATGTGTCCACGAGACACATTGACATTTACAATAGTCAGCCAGAAATTGCTAAACAACCCCCCAAAAAAACATATTGGCAGTTGTTGTCAAACAACTGCCAATAAACAACTATGAAGAGTTGTTAAACCCCTAGATGCCATTCTTACTGGCAGTTCTTCAACAAACAGCTTTGGAGATTTTAATTATTATGTCCATTACCATCTTCCTCCCAATTTTGGTGTAAGATACATTTGAGTCCTTGTTCGTCAATGTTTGTGTTAGTTTTGAAATTTAAATTTTTGTCCTGACTGTGATCAATTTAGACTAGTAGTTTTATTTAGCATAATGACCAATCTTAACTCATTCAAATAAATATGTAACTACATGTACATGTACTTGAAAAGGATAACCTTTTCTTTATTTTAAGGAGTGGTTTAGAAAAACTTTGTCATATTACCACAGAAAAAAAAAATAGAAATCAATGCATTCCAATGAAGTGTTACTAGACATTTTGATTAATTGAAAAGTAACATAAATTATAATTGCCAAATTTAGCTGTTTTTAACAAGTTATTTGGCATTGCATTCACATTGTTGTATATTTATTAGAAAGCCTGCAGGCCCAGTGCATCACTATTGATCCACAAACCTCTAATCCTCTGGGTCTTTGCAGCATACATCTATAAAGCAAAAGCCTTTTTTTTTTCTTTTTTATTTTACCAATTTTTAGGGTACTTTTTTGGAATGCTCTTTAACAGTGATCTGATGAGATTTGTGATTACATTCCCTCTAAAACCCATTTTTTCAGATTTTTTTTTCTGCACCTTTGATGATGAGCTTTAGACTAACTAAACCCACATAAACACTAAATTCAAACCTCAAACAGATTCCACATTTTTAATAAAAAGTCCATGTGCCGTACACATAAAAATGCTTAGCCAAAGTCAGTTTGATTGAGAAAACACACACAAATGCACTTACATGTCTCAGTTTGAGCAACAGAAAACAGTCAAGTTTTGTAATAGTTCTTTGTAAGGATAAACAATCTGCAGGCATTTTGCTCCATGTCCAGCAGTAGCATTTACACTTTTGTATTCATGCTGAAACAAAAAGCTTCCAGACCACAGAGTTTAAACTATATATGCTGAGTTTAAATAAATCAAGCCTTGTGAAAGGAATGAAGCCCCACCAAAAGATTAAAATGGGCTCTGCAGTGTTGACAATCATGGCTACACGCCAAACAGTCCAACATCTGTTTCAGGAACGCGTCCCAAGAGCTGTGGATGGGTGCTACAGTTTTAAGTCAGCTTTCACATCTCTTAACAATTTAATCTCTTAGCTTGGGTCGGAAACATTTAGTCAATTTGGATAATGAGGCAAGGATTACTTAATGTTGAGGTGAAAGTCAGGCAGCCCTCCAATGCTTGACTCGAGGCTGTTTATAATTACAATTTAAATGAGCAAAGGGTCAACAGTCTTTTTTTATTTTTATTTTTTGTTTTTAAATAAGTAAAGGTCATAAACAAGCAGCTCTGATTTCAGTGTAAGTCTGAAATTTATGGTAATGCTTTTTAAATAATGAAGATGAAAACCTTAATTAATTTTAATGCTGGAAAAATAGCATTTAGTTTGTATGCTGCTGAAGAAAAAAGCCAACCTAAAGCAGACACAGTTGGAAATTTCAAGTCAGTAAAAATATTGGAAGGACAAATATCATGCATAAAAAAATGTAGGCCTGTTGAAGAAATTCAGAATGAGCATCTATAGCAGAAGCTGAAATCAATGTAGTTCAAATGGGGTTGCCACGATGAGAAAATCAACTCCAAATTTAACAGTGTTAAAACAAAGTTAAAATTTGAACATTAACAAAGTTTGGCTGAGAGGCAAGCATGAACCAATTAGCTAATTTTGCTACTATCCTAGCATTATAATGTTAGCATCAAGAGTAAATGTCAGGAACTATACTAATAGTGGTTTACATGCTAAAGTTAGCTAGGACGCTAGCTTTACCGAGTTTGCTAACTTTAGCATACTCAATCCAACATCATGTAAAAATAATTCCCCTAAACTACCTACACTTGAAGTACAGGACTCCAGTATGGGCTAATTGTTATTTATTCATCATATTGTGTCAACAATAAGTCAATTAATAAATAATGGGTCTGTCAATAACATTAAAAATGCATCATTAGGCTATATTTTTACATCTTTCTCTCCTTCTTTGGCTATGCAACCTTTGTATTATTATATCTAAATTCTCAAATTGGCTGCCCTTATGCAGAAATTATCTAGGTTTTGTTGTCAAAAAGCAAATAGTCCTGCTGAGGAAGTTTATGTTCATGTGTGCCTATTAATGCAATGTGTCATATACCTTTATCCAACTCCTGTCCATATTAAAATTGATACATTTGGGTAAAATCCAAAGTAGTTTCTTCAGATAGACGGGGTGGGGGGGGGTTGTTTCTTCAGCTTTTGACTGTGTGCTCAGCTTGATGGTGTATCAAGCTGTTATGTGAAGCCCAAAAGGAAAACAGCACATTTTCCTTTTCATGCTTTTGTCCAACTGGATTGGAAGGACAAGGATTAGACTCAAACTACGATGTAAAATCAAAAGCTCTTTGTAATAGTAGCCATTTTTCCATTCCAACTATCCTTGAATAAACACTTCATGTTTATGTTTATTTGTTTTTTTTGGTTCAGCATTTGTGTTCTTTCCCAGAAAACAAGTGTGCGTGTGTTGTAAATGGAAACAATTAAAGTTGAGCTCAAGAATTAAATTAATCAATACTGACGGTGTTCCTATAAGAGTGTCCCTATGAAAATAAACTTCAAAATGTGTAGAATGTTTTTGTGAACAACATTAGAATTGCTACCACCTCGGATAGAGGAGAAAGTCACAAAGTTAAAAACACAATGCACTGAAAAGTGCAGGGTTCTCAGACCTAACTTTAGCTGAAATACTTGGAAGTGAGAGACTCTAACAAGCCTCAAAGCTTTGTGTCTTCTAATGACAGAATGTGCTCCATCATTGAGAAGACTGATTAAAAGCCCTTCACTTCACAGTCTGTGTAGTTGGAGCATATGGCCGGAGGGCTTAAGCATAGAGAGAAGACATCTGCAGTAGCAAATCACTTGGACAGAAGTAAGGAAATTAAATCTCAGAGATTAAAGTGAATCATCTCATTCTGTTCGTGCAGTAATGCATCGTTTTCTAATGCAACCGTTTTTTGGGTTTTTTTGTTTGTTTTTTTCTGTTGTGTAATGGAAAGTGGATGTTAAAGTAGATTAGAAGAGTTCAACTAATTCCTAATGTGCTTGGGAGATGGCAGTCATTTCTATTATGCTTACATCTTGTTGGTAATGGTTTCAGCGGAGCATCTCTTTACCTGAACCTGTAGCTTAAATAGGACTTGGATGTGATTAATTTTGCAAAATGGACATTTGTTTGGGTTTTGGAAAGCCACTGGGCCTTAAGCTATGAAGTTAAAATATTTCAGGACTCAAACTTTTAAATTAGCAATGTAAAGTCAAGAAAGCAAGTGTTTATACACGTTATGTGACTTAATGAATTCTGAATCTCAAGACTAACAATATATCGTCACCAATATATTGTTCTTTTGTGTGTTGCCTAAATTATATAAATATAAAAAATTACTGTTATATAATGTGGTCTTCATTTTGATTTTAAAAGATCAGAGCAGCTCTAAACTTTCACAAAATTTAACATCAGAATGCATTATCCTGATAAATGTAACATATTAGTGATGAAGATTTTCCTTAAGCTATGGCAATTAAATGATCCTTAATTGGCTCTAAGAGGCATATAGCATGCCAAAAAATGATCCCCTTTATCCTTACCCACCACCAGCTGCCTAAACAGTTAGTACAAAGCAGAATAAATCCATGCTTTGTTTACACCAAGTTCTGACCCTACCATTTGAGAGTTGCAAATCGAGACTCGACAGACATATATTTTTCCAATCTGGTAATTTTTTTTGCACCTGTTTAAATTGTATCCTCAGTTTCCTGTTCTTATCTGATGGGAGTGGCACCCGGTCTAGTCTTCTGCCGTTCATGTGCTTTAAGGTTTCATTTGTCGCGCATTCAGACATGTTGTTCTGAATACCTTGGATTTACCGAGTGGTTATTTCAGCTACTTGGCTGTCTGTCATCATGAACGAGCCTGCCTATTCTCCTCTGACGTCTAACCTTAACGAAACATTTTTATCTGCACTACTGTAAATCTGACGGATGGTTGTGCTTAAAAAAAAAACTCTGTAGATGAATCATTTCTGATAGTATACCACTTATTCGTACCACCAAACAACCATGCCACGTTCTATGACACTAACCCTTGTCTTCTCCTTCTCATGCATAGTTTAAACTTCAGCAAGTTATGTATTTTGTTTCATGAACAGAATCTGACAGCTGATGATATGTAACCTTGTAGAGGAAACTTGTAACAATTACTCCTTGTGGCTTGTGATGGTGATTATGCTAGGAAAAGCCTTTCGCTAAGAGTGTTGTGAATGCTTCCAAGATGTTCACCTTGAACTCCAGAAAGTCATTCTTTCCATTTACCTGAGAGTTTCCAGTTGCTCTTCAGCTGAGTACTCCCCATTTGCTGTAACCATAACACTGTTTTGCATTAAGTGATTGTCTCAGTTATTGAGGGAATTTTTTTTTCAAGCACTGATTTAGCTTCATCAGTACTCAGCACATAGTCTTGTGCTGTGCAGGAACATGGCACCTGCTCATGAAAAATATGCCACAGTTAAGCATCAAGGTCGTGGTGGTGGAAGATTTCTCAAGAGGGCTGAAAAGTCATCGACAGAGTGAGCAAATACAGCCAGGTGGCTGATGAACTCCATGAATAGTTTGACAAACCCTATCGCTGGTGACAAATTAAAGTGTCAGTGGCCGGTCTATGTGGCTTCACATTTCCTGTGTTGATCGTGATAAGCTCCATTGCCGAGCCAACAGCACATAGCTGTCTGCAGAACAGCCTGAAAAGCCAGTGAGGACAGAGGTACAGTTAGGAGACCTGGACAGATGCTTGTCTCTATGAATTGATGATACCAGACATCCAGACGACTGGCTTAACCACAGATACGGGCAGGCAGACCCAGTAGGTGTGGCTTCTAGCATGATCTGCAGTCAGATACCACAAACAGGCGATTATGCATTCAGAGATGAGCTTCTCTCTTTCTAGTTTTCATTAACAAGCATTCTATTGACGTCATATAAGTAGATGAAATGTGTACTGTGTGTATCTTTTTTGGCAAATGAAATACTCAAAGCATGTTACTGGCTAAAATGCAATACCACAGCTTCCCTTTGTTGTATGCTTATCATTTGTAGCAAAGGATAAAAAAATACTTATTATAACACCAACATGTGAAAAGCTCAACCCCTTCTGATATGATTTAAAATTAATACAGCACAAAACTAATGTGTTTAATATATATGTTTTTCATTTACCAGTTAATAATTTCGTAACAAAAGGTGTTAGTTGGCAACTTTTTTATGTTTTATTATTATTTAGAGAAATTGAATCAGGTGAAGCTAAATTTAAACCACTTACATTTTGGTTCATCTTAAAAGTTACTACATATATATATATATATATAGATCTGGGCCTCAATTGCTAAACACCAGAGAAATTAAGGCCCAGATCTACCACACCAGACAAGATCCAAGGTGTAGGTTGTGCAAGGAGGCCCCTGAGACAGTCCAGCACATA